>SNQJ01S0113113.1:11584-23455 GCA_010110895.2 Picea sitchensis
GCTAATTTCTACCGCAGGTTCGTGTTGGGTTTCTCCCATATTGCATGGGCCCTTAGCCAAATAAACAGGGGTGGTGGCAAGGAAACATTTGCGTGGGGCCAGTCCCAAAAACAAGTGTTCGATGATTTGAAGCAGCGCTTGTGCTCAGCCCCGGTACTTTCACTACCAGACCTGCAACATCCCTTTGAGATCGAGACAGATGCTTCAGACTATGCTGTGGGTGCCATTCTCACTCAGCATGGCCATGTTGTGGCCTATCATAGTGATACACTATCAGATACTCTCTGTAAGTACCCTACTTACGACAAATAAATGTACTCCATTTTGCAAGCATCCCGCCAGTGGAGACATTACATTCTTGGGAAGGAAATAGTCATCCACACTAATCATAAGCCACTGCAATTCATGCAGACACAGGGAAAATTGCAGAATGACCGCCATCAAACGTGGTCCACATACTTGCAGCAATTCCACCTCAACATCAAGTATAAAACATGAAGCACCAATCACATCGTTGATTGCCTCAACAAACCACCAGTCGCGGCACTCACCACGGTGCTAGACTCTTGCGGCCATGAGACATCTAGATGGACCCAACTCTATGAGACAGACCCTGACTTTGCCACCACCTACCAAATGTTGGTTGCAAATGCAGTTGTCGATAATTTCCATCTTCAGGATGGGTTGTTGTGTCGTTTGGGCCATATCTTTGTTCCATCAAGTGAGCGAGTGAAGTTGATCTGGGAAGCCCACTACAGTTGGGTGGAAGGACACTTCATCATCGAAAAGACAATGCCGATGCTACAGAAACATTTCTGCTAGACAAAACTTCGACAGGAGGTCGGCAAGTATATCAGGTCCTGCACTGCCTACGCTATTACCAAACCAACCACTAACAAACAGGGCCTGTACACTCCTCTTCCTACTCTTGACAGGCCATGGGAATCCATCTCAATGGAATACATGTCGGGCCTCCCATCCACCAAGCAGGGAAATGAATTTGTTTTTGTGGTTGTTGATCGCTTTTCTAAGATGGCGATTCTTGTTGCCTGCAAGAAGAGCCTCACAATAGAGGCCACTGTCAAGCTCTTCTTTGAAAGAGTCTAGGTACATTTTGGAATCCCTCAAACCATTGTCTCAGATCGGGATAGTCGATTTCTTAGCACATTCTGGTCAAGCCTCTGGTCATTGTTGGACACCAAGCTCACCAAATCCACGGCCTTCCACCCCCAGACTCATGGCCAAACCGAGGTTGTAAATTGAATGATTGTGCATATCCTTTGCATGTATAATTCAAAGAACCCTTGCACATGAGATGAGAGCCTTCCCTATATCCATCATAGCTACAACCGAGCCTTGCATAGCTCAACCAGCCATAGCCCCTTTCAAGTGGGGTTGGGATTCCAACCATTGGGTCCCATAGATATTGCACTTCCCCTTGCGGTCACCTCGACTGACTCATATCCTACTCCAACTGAAGCTAACAAAGCCACCCGGTTCATTGAGCGGATCTAGCACATCTTCCAACAGGTTCAGGATATCTTACAGAAGTTCGATGACAAGTACAAACAGTGCCATGATCAACATCGGGTGTCGCATAAGCTTCAGGTGGGCCACAAAGTTTGGTTGCACTTGCAGAAAGAATGCCTTACAGGACCCCATCGGAAGCTTCTCCCACTTCGTTATGGACCGTACACTATCACCAAGGCTATGGGGGATAATTCTTTTGAGCCCAACAATCCTCCTTTCCTTGGCCTGTACCCAGTGTTCAATGTGGATCTCCTTCGCCCTTATTTCCCACCATTATTGGACGCCTCAGAAGTAGCAAAATAGATGACGCCAACAGAGCTCAAGCCCAACTGCATAAAACAGGCATCCAATGATCAGATTGTGTACAGACAGATCAAGGGCACTTGACAACAAAGGATCCAGCTTTATCGAGTCGTCAAAGCAGGGCAGCTCCTACACCAAGGCAAGTGGCTCACCTGGGGCCAAATTCATCAGAAATTTCCTCATCTAATGGGGGAAATCAACGCAATGGAGAAAATTTCTTCCTAAGGAGGGAGGATTGGTCCAAATGTATATCGGTGGCCACCCACCTTTTCCAACTGGTTCAAAACAATTTTCTGACATTTTTGGCAATTTACTATTTTTAGCAATTTTTAGCAATTTTTACTTCTGGGGCCATTTTGAGGGCCTAAATGAATATTTTTAGGTATCTATCTCCTAAATGATATATGAAGGCATGATTGAGCCCCCAAAATTAATCTCCTTGATGATACCTTTCCAACGGGCTATCACACGCCTAAAACAGAGATCGTATGCAAAAGTTATGACCCCGGGAAGTTGATGTACTAGCTTACCCAAACGGGGCCCACATGACTTTTGGCGCTTCATCTCCTAGGGTTAGGTTTTTGGATGTCTAGGGTTTTTGGAATTATTTATTATTGTAAAAAGGCCTTCAAAGCCTCATTGTAACGTTTTTCTTGCGAATGCACGCTGCCGTCACATCTCTTCTCAGAGATAAGACGCCACCATTCCAGCAAGCTTGTTTCCGCTGCATTTTACAGTTTCAGCTTATTTCGTTATTGAATAGAAAACCAGTTTTACTGTATCTCTGTTATTTTGTGTTAAGAACATATTAATAATCTATATTCATTTCATTCTGCTCATAAAATCCGGATCATTCACCTCCAGGGGAGTCATAGGAATGAGTTTTTCCTGGAGGTTTTCGATCTCTTATCGGTATTGATCAATTTTTTGCACAATATGATCAATCTTCTGCATTGTGGTGGACTCTTCTATTTTCATGTTGTTTGGGATTTTGTCATAGGCTACTCCCTTCTCGATCCTATCTCTACGATCTTTCTCATCTTTGGTCTCGATATTGACTTGCGCGAGCACCAATTCCAACGCCTCTTTGTTATCCTTTGTATGTTGCAACTCTATTGCTTATGTTCATGCGTGTGACTGCACCTCCTGTGTGACACTGACTTGGATTTTGTACAATTCCTTGGTTGGTATCAACTCCATTACCAATTTTATCTACGCCAAATCCTTCAAGGGTGTCTGGGATACAATCTCATCCATTTGTAGCATGTTGGGTGTAATGTGGAAGGTCATGCTCGCCTGCATTGTGGTCATGATCATATCGTGCTCACTCGATGCAGCCCTGGTTTCTTCTTCTGATGTTGTGTGGAATGACTATGTTCCCCTGTTCACCCTTTGCACATCTCTAATATTCTCTAGGACCTGCCTTATGTCGGCCAACTCATCCTAAATTTGGTCTCTTTGGTGATGGGCATCTTCATACTCCTTAGTTGCACAGTCCTAGAATCTTTCGGCCACAAGGTCAGTGTCGTCCTCAGTGATTGTATATTCTGGCGGTTTCTTGTGTGCCTTGGCTTTTTTGCACCCACCCCCAGTGTGTATGATTGGCCTCTTGGTCTGGTTTGGTCTCTTTGAGGTGGCAGTTGATGGGGTTCCTTGTGTTGTCACAGCCCCCATTTCCAGTTCTCTTGGTGCTTGGATAGTGTCCTTTTGTCCGGCCTATGTACCTTTCTTTGGCACACTCCCCTTCTTTGTTTGCACTGACATCTGACTTGTATTTGGATTTTAGGATCATATTTATCCCCGGCAGGTGTCTGAACTTTCTCTGCGTCAGCCTCCATACCTATAGGAATCTCTTGAGTGAGGACTGGAATTCTCCAGTCATCTTGCCAATCCCTTATTTCCATATCTATGCCTTCTTACTTGACACAATATCTAAGTTGTAGCCACTCCTTCCTAGGATCCCTTCGTGCTTGGATCCATACAGTGTGCTTCGTTTCTTTGAAGTTAGCGATGTCCCGATATTGCACGACCACTTTTGGAGTAATTCTCCAATTGTTGGCAATAATTTCATGGAGCTCATTATAATATCATGTGAACGTTCTTTCTTTAATACTTTTGACTTTGGGGTTCGAAGTCCTCCCCAATGATGTGTACCTTGTTGCACAGAAATGACTGGTCCACTCACAAAAATACATGTATTGCGGCTCTCTCCATCTGATCAATGTGATCAATACTAGTATCCAGGAGTAATGAAACTTTGTTCCCAGGTCTTGTGCATCTTTGCAGTCATCAAGGAACATGTTTAATAACTACAAGGCCTAGTTGAGCATAGTGCTCTCCGCGCACTGTGCTGCAGCCGCGATGACCTCAACAAGGACTTCCTCCTTATGGCACTTCCTGATCATTTTTCAAGTCATGAGTTTGGTGGCCATCCTTTTTGTTGCATCGTTGATGTTCCTTATGATGATTTTGTGCAACCCTTTCTTTGTGCCATACTTATTTTTCATATCCTCCTCTGGTTCCTTCTCCATTTTTTCATCGAGGTACTGCGTGAGATTATCCCCCTAAGATGGCAGACTTGTGATGAAATAAATTAGCTCCACATCTTTGGATATAGGCTCTTACAACCATAGGAAACCTTCATGGGTGACTGCCATAAACTGCTTGACGCAATTGTTTACGTCTCAACCCCTTCCAAAATGTGGAATATCTAGCAGATTTAGAATTTTGGTGTTGGCCAATCCGGCCGCCCATTATTTCGGTTGTAAAATTGGATCGCTGAAGGGGCCTATACCTACACTGTTAAGGTAGACCTGCCTTGCAAATTCCAGGAACTTGGCCACATCATGGTCCGAGTAGTGAAGTCTTTCCATGCATCCTAGAATATTGGGTGTGGCATGCACCCCTTTGGGAATGCGTTGTAGGACTATGATTTTTTCAGCCTGTCTATGCAGTGACCTTGCCATGGGTTGCTTACCCTTTCTTCATGGTGGCTAGCTTGAGGTTCAAACTCCATTTTTCTCTCTTCAGCGTAAGATTCTGGCTGGTTGGTAACATCTTCCACTAGCCCCTCCTACTGCTACATAGACTCTTCTTTGTGTGTTTGTCTTAGAATGAAAACTTTTGTATGTGTTGGGGCTGTCCCATTTACCCTCTGGGCTCCTTCAACATTCACAGGTCATGAAAGATTATCTACGTCCTCAGCCTACTGGCCCTGTCCAGTGTCCTGCATGTCAATATCCATGCCAACCACTATTGTTGGTTGGGCTTCCTTCTCCATGGGTGTGGGGCTCGTTGGTTCCACATGGGGTGAGGGAATTTCATCCAAGTTGACGAATTCTACATCATGTGTAGTTTCATGTTCAATTTCTTGTGTTTGTTGTGGTGCTCTATGGTGGCTTTGAGGTTTCCCGTCGGCCTGGCTTAGTGCACCAAGATTGGGTGGTGCCATAGTGGTTAATGGTGACTTCTGTCAAGATGGTTCGCCCTATATCTATTGCTAAATCGCTTTCTACTCTATGTGCTCTATCTATTTGTAACTTCACAATTTCACAATAAGATTTATGTTTCCCGCGTGCCTCCCTTATACATCAAGTGTCGTGAAGATACCTAAGTTGTGATTCAAATGAAATGTTGCTTCATGTGTACGTGACATTCCATTTCGTCGAAGCCGCCAGCTGGCATGATTAATGCAAATGTGCTTCAAGAGTACTTGGCATTCCATTTGATAGATGACACTAGTTGGCGTGATAAATGCAAAGGCACTTCAAGAGTACGTGGAATTCCATTTTATAGACACTGCTAGTTGGCGCCTTTTTGTCCTAACCACCATTTTTCAAATTTGTGCCTTTTTCTGACCGTTGGTCCTTCTTCTGAAGCGTTGTGATTTTTGAGTGTGCGGTAGATTTTTGTTGTCTCACCTTTCCTTGGTGCACAATGTGTCGTTCTTATGTTGCATGCCAAATTTTTTGTCTCACTATATACATCTCTCTTTGTTGCGCGGTAACTTTCTAAGTGTTAGGAGGTCAATTGTCCTTGTAGAGTTTCAGTCGACTCACATTGATCATTCCTCTGAGTTATGTACCTCCTAAATATTTCAACTGTACAACTCCCCCATCTGTGATAGTCTTCACTTCATATGATCCCAACCAATTTATTCTGAATTTTTCTGGGTGCTGAAGTAATTTACTGTCATACACCAATACTAGGTCTCCCTCCTTGAAACTCTTACTTTTCATATGTTTGTCATGCCAAGATTTGTCCCTTGATTTTTGTACCTCTTGGTGAAATCTTGTTAGGATCCTATATTTTTCCATATCCATCAATTGTATTAGTCGTTCTTTGATTATGCCTCGTTCTGTCATGTTGGTGATTGTTGCTATGCACAGGCTAGGTACCAAAAATTCTAATGGCAGCACTACTTCTTTCCCATACACCAACTGGAATGGTGTCTTCCCTGTCAACTTTTTGAATGTATTCTTGTATTCCCATAGTACTTATGGTATATTCAAATCCCAATCATCCATGTTGATGTTACATATCTTTGTCAATTCATTCTCCAGGGTCTTATTAAAGACTTCCACTATACCATTTGCCTAAGGGTGATATGGTGTACTCTTTTGATGATATACTTCAAATTCCTCAGTCATAGCCTTGATAGTACTATTAATGAAGTGAGTGCCTTGGTCACTCATCAAAATCCTTGGGCATCCAAATCTAGTGATCACTTTCTCAAACAAGAAGTTTGTTGTTGTCTTTACGCTGCAATCTTTGACTATTGATGCTTCTTTCCATCTTGTTAAGTATTCAGTCGCAACAATAATATACCTTGCTCTTGACCTCTTTGTTGGTGGGTTATTTGGTCCCATAAATTCTATTTCCCATTTGTTGAATATCTGCAAGGTTACTTATGGTCTTAGGGGCATCTCGTCCCGTCTATTAAGTTTATCATCCCTCTGAAATACATCACATTTTTGGAAGTAGTCATTTGCATCTCTGTGAATGGTCGGCCACCATAGTCCTGCATGCAATACCTTTTGTGTGGTAGCTTTGCCTTCATAATGTCCTCCTGCTATTCCCTCATGGGCCTCTGCTAAAATCCTAGGTCTTTCATGTTCTAGTACACATCTTCTCAAGATGTTGTCTGCACCCATATTGTATAAGTGTCCTGCAATCAATTGATAGTCTGCAGCTCAGACTACCAAATTTCTCTTTTGTGCAGTGTTGAATTCTTGTGGTGCAGTCCCTGTACTCAAGTATTGAATGATGTCAGCAAAATATTGATTAGCTACTTGTACTGAAAATAATTGTGCATCAGGGAATTTGTCCTCTAAGTTCGTAGGTTCCTCTCCATTAGTGATCCTTGATAGGTGATCAAGCCCTACATTCAACTTCCCTGGTTTGACTATCACTTCAAAGTCAAATTCCTGGAACAACAGTAACCATCTACAAATTCTTCCCCCCAACACTGGCTTATTGACTAGGTATTTGAGAGTTGAATGATCTGTAAACATCTTGAAATGTTTGCCCAGTAAGTAATGTCTGAACTTTTGGATTGAATAGACCATAGCTAGGCCATCTCTTTCTGTGTTATTGTAATTCTGCTCTGACTATAATATATTTATGCTAGCAAATGTTATAGGATGGTCCAATTCCCCTGATCCTGGTTACGCCATAATAGCTCCAAGTGTTGTAGTTGATGCATCTACATGCACATGAATTGTCTTTTCCCAATCTGGTAATACTAGTATTTGTGTTGTTACCATCTTCTCTTTTAGAGTGTCCAATCCTCGCTGACAGTCCTCATTCCACTGAAATTTACTATATTACCTCAACAATTTCTCCATTGGCATAGTGATCTGCGCATACCCTTTTATGAATTTCCTGTAGTAGCATGTGTGTCCCAATGTTTCTCTCAACCGACGTACTAATTTTGGTGGTGGTAAATTAACAATTACTGCAATCTTGGCAGGATCTACTAGCAAGCCTTGTTTGCACACTATATGCCCAATAGTATCCCAAAAGGAGTCCCAAAGATGCACTTCTTGATATTAGTGATATCTAACACTGTCTGCATATTTCCAGCATCATCCTTAACACCTCTACATGGTCCTTCAACAGACTATATACTGTCCAATCATCCAGGTATACTTCTAAAAACTGATGAATGAATTCTTTAAAAGAAGCTATGACTACTCTTGAGAATATAGTTGGTGCATTCTTCATCCCAAAAGGCATGAATGTGTACTGGTAGGATCCCCATTATGTGGAAAAAGTGGTCTTGTACCTACCTTCTAGAGCTATCTTGATTTGATGGTAGCCTGAGAATCCATCTGTGAATGAGTACGCTTCCTAGCCTCCTACATTCTCTAATACCTCATCTGTGAAAAGGGTAGGAAAAGGGTCATGTATGAAAGCATCATTCATATTCCTCATTTTGACACATATCCCTATTCCTCCCTGCTTCTTCTCTTGAAATACTATAGGGCTTATCAATTCTAATTCTTCTATTGGTTCTATGATTCCATCTTCTAACATTCTATCAATTTATGCTTTTATTTTCTTCTTGTATACTGGGTTTAGTCTATAGCATCTCTGTTTGATAGGGCTTGCCTCAGGTTTGAGAGGTATCTTCATCTCACCTATCTCTTCTGCTATGACTTTGATTTCTATGAACTTTGTTGGGAATAGGTCATTGTACTCGCGCAATAACTCTGTTATTATTTCTACTATTTTCTCATCCCAGTAATCTCCAATGATGGCCATTTTGGGATTCTCAGTTGTCCCAATGTTGAATTTCTTCACATTGATTGGTGCAACAAACACTTATGATTCTAGAGGTGGACCTTCCACCTCTCTTTCACCTTCAGCTTTTGTAATATGAATTTTGTGTGGGACATATTCATCCGGTGCTTCTTCTTGCACATGGTAGCATGAGAATAGTTCTTTTATTGTCTTTATGTTCTGTTGTTGGTACTTTGTTATGATTTAAACCTCTAGTTCTTGAATGAATATTAACCCTCTAATCCATTTGAGTGTTGAATCTATGTTGGGGTTCTCATGTTCAAATGAGAAAGTGAATGTAAACTTTTGTTGTAATATTGTCCATTCTGCAGTTCCTCTACGCAGTTCCTAGTCCACATACCATTTTTCTGGGATTCCTTGTAGTGTATGAATAAAATGATGAGGCCATTCCTCTAGTGGTGTCAATGTCCATAATGTTCTACACTTCTCCAAGTGTTCCAAATGTGACCCTTGTCCATGATATATTTGCATCATTCTACTCTTCTTCTCTGTGTCAAATCTAATGCGCAGTAATCATTTTCATTAGTACCAATCCTTAACGGTCTCTTTGTGCGCACCCCACCATCTTGCAGGTGTTTCCTTGAGTGATATATCCAGAGCTAAGAGCCTCTGATTTGGTAACACTTCATATTCATATATTGTTAGGAATTCTTCTAAGTCATTCACCCCATGAAAGCTAGGAGGTTCTCTTATCTCTGTACCTACCCATCTTACTATGTGGTATATTCTTTCACATCTTCTTGTGGAGACTTCATGTAATCTCTGCTGCCAATTATCCAACCCTATATCTGAGTCTGACACACATGATGTGATACTTATCCAAATGAGCACCCCATCCGTATTTGGATTCACATAATCCTCTTCTCGCATGGTGGTTCTGTATAACTGGTTAATTTCCTCAGGGTCTAAACAAGTGGGCTCTACAAACCTTTCTCCTTCTGATGGGTCTAGTGGTGCAATGACTTTGTACTCTCCTAAATTGAATGTCATTTTCCTCGTCTTCAAATTGATTATGGCCTAATTTTCAAATGCCCAATATAGTCCAAGCAGTGTTGGATACAGTCTTGTGCCATCCACTATTTATATCACTTCAAAGTCTGCCTTAGTGCGCACTCCATCTAGATCTATTGTCACATCATTTAGCCTTCAAATTGGCAGAGCCTTGTGTTGATTTACTAGTTTCAACTGAACATGGGAGAGATGTGAATATCCTAGTGTGGGCTCTACCATACATTTCCATGTCTTCTTGGGTAACACATTCACCTCAGAGCCTAAATCTAGTATAATGTCTCCCATATTGAAATATCCAATATTAGCATTTAATCTGAATTCAAAACAGACCATCAAAGTTTAAAACATCTCTTCACTCAAAGGGATATGAATGTCAGGCAAAGGCGATGGAGTGAGTTTATGAGTGAGTGTGATTTTGGTATTTCATACATCAGGGGGAAGGAAAATGTGGTCGTATATGCCTTGAGTAGGAGACCATGTGTCTTCTCCTTAGTACCCTTAAAAGTCAATCTGAGGGAACGTGTGTTGACACAACTCCTTGGAGAGAGTTGGTATTTAAAGGTTACCTCAAACCTCCATAGTAGGAGGCAATTAGATCCAAAGTATGAAGGATATAGTCTGGAAGTAGACAGACTATTGAGATATCAAGGAAGGATGTACATCCCTGAAGATGGGGATATTCAAAGCATCATACTGAAGGAAGCCCATAGAGAACTTTATTGTGCACATCCGGGTGTGAAGAAGATGTACGTNGATCACCCAACAGGCCTCCTACAACCACATGATGTTCCTATGTCCAAGTGGGAAGTCATTTCTATGGATTTTGTTGTGGGGTTGCCGCTCACATCTCTTAGACACAATGCCATTCTTTTGATAGTTGATAAGTTAACCAAGAGTGCTCATTTTATTCCGGTTAGAGACACTTACGATGTCACTGATGTGGCATGTGTGTTTATAAATGAGGTCATCCATTTGCATGGGATACCTAAGAAGATCATTTCAGACAAGGACTCCAGATTCACTTCTAGATTTTGGACAAGTTTGCAGTCATCTTTGGGGACTCAGTTGAACTTAAGCATAGCTTATCATCCTGAAAGATATGGGCAAACTAAGAGAGTAAATAAAGTCATGGAAGACATGCTTAGGATGTATGTCATGGATAATCAAACCCATTGGGAGAAGTACCTACCTTTGGTAGAGTTCGCCTACAATAACAGTTTTCATATCTCCATCGGAATGCCACCCTACGAAGCTCTGTATGGAAGGCCATGCAGAATGCCATTGAGTTGGGATAGATTAGAACACCGAATAAAAGTTGGGCTGGAATTGATTCAAGAGATGGAGGAACAGGTGATTCAGATTAGGCAGAGACTAAAGGAAGCACAGGATAGGTAGAAAAGTTATGCGGATGCACATAGGACCGACCGAAGTTATGAAGTAGGAGACCAGGTTTTCATTCATATCAGGCCTAATAAGAGAACCATACGGTTCGGGAAGGGGACAAAGTTGTCACCTCGATTTTTAGGACCGATCAGAATCCAAGAGAAAATTGGACCCGTTGCCTATCGTCTCGTACTGCCACCCCACCTGCATAAAACTCATAATGTTTTTCATGTATCTGTTCTACGTCATTATGTTGTTGATTAATCACATAAGCTAAATTGGAAGGAATTGCAGGTATCAAACGTGGGAACTCTCATGGTAGAACCGTTACACATATTGGAATGTAGAGTCTGACAGCTTAGGAAGCATCTGGTAGACCAAGTGAAGGTCCAGTAGGACAAGTATAGTCCAGGATCTGCTACATGGGAAGACACCGAGACACTACGATGAGATTATCCCTCATTTTTTTGACCACCTCGAGAATATGTTTCTCGAAGGATGGGTGTATGTAACACCACCTTTTGACTTAGGTAGCCAGGATTACCTGAGGCCTAAACACCTTTATTTTCTATTCACAGTGAAACTATTAAATGATACACTTGAACTTTTAAGACGTATAAATTTTGTGAATGTTAAATGTATTTGGATAATGATGGATATGATGCGATATATTGTGAGAATGTAAATTTTATGAATGTTTAAATATTATTGATGATGATGGATATGGTGCGATCTACTATGTGAATGTTAATTCTATGAATGTCTAATTGTTATTGATGATGATGGATATGATGTGACATATTGTGTGAATGAGAATCCTATGAAGGTTTAAGTGGTATT
>SNQJ01S0113114.1:6985-23016 GCA_010110895.2 Picea sitchensis
TGTAATAGGAAGAATGAGAAGTCGGCCACCAGATTAATTAAAGGTGGTTATAACCACCCAGAATGAGAAGCCGGCCCTGCCAGTGAAAAGACACTTCCGCTCACACCTACCAGATTCTATAAATAAGAGAGGCTAGTGCCTCATTTGGACACACACTCACTTGTTCATCAGAGCGCAAGTTTGGAGCTGCAGTTGGAGAAGAAAGAAGAGAGAGAGAGGCGCATTCTTGGGAGAGGACTTTTTGTATTGTTNCAGTTAGAGAAGAAGGAAGAGAGAGAGAGGCACATTCTTGGGAGAGGAATTTATGTAGTGTTTGTTTTATTCTCTTGGCGTTGTATTGGCTATCTATATTAAGGAAGTTTTTGTTGGGTTTTCTCCCCCATGAGGGTTTCCCAGGATAAATGATGTGTCTCTTGTGACTGTGTATTTCTCAGTGATCCTATCTATGCTATGGTTATCTAGTAAATTGAAAAGAAACCTAATAATAGCTTAAACCTTAATAGATGTTGCTAGGATAACAAGGTTTGAGATGTTGAATGCCATGGATGATCAGGAATCCAAATAGAATCTTAGGAAAGAGAAATACATACAATATTCTAGAAGAAAGAAAGCTCCTGCAGCTCCTCAAACCAATGATTCTCAAGCTCTTCCTATTAAGTGGACTAGATACCCTTTTTGTTTGAATACCAACCCTACTCCTCCATCAACATCACATAAGAATGATGATATACAATTAAATGTTGATGTGGCAAGTGTTTTGGCAAAAATCAATTTCCTTGCACCTTAGTGATTTGATCAAGATTCATTCACAAATGGATAAAATGAGAAAGTTTCTTACTCTAAAACCTGGAGACCCTCCTATTTTATTGAAACACATTGATTATCATAGAGATAATGGAGGGCACCCACCTTTCTTCATCACCTTGGTAGTGAATAACCTCCTCCTTCATAATTGTATGTTAGATTCTGGGGATTCCACCAATGTGATGCCTCTAAATGTCAATAATGAATTAGGGTTAGAAACCATGAGGCCATACAAGAATTTATGTGGCATTGATTCCAAAGAAATCAAGATATGTGGCCTATTAATGATCTTAGTGTTTACCTATCTACTTATCCCGGTATTTCCATCTTGATGGATGTTACAGTAATTGACGTACCCAATGCTTGGGGAATGTTATTGTCTAGGAAGTGGGCTGCAACATTGGGTGATAGTCTCCAAATGAACTTGTCTTGCACAACCATCCCAACTAGAGATGGAACCTATGTCACGCTATATAGGAAGCCTATTGTTAAGAATCAAGTAGAAGATCCTAATGTTCCTTTTATTGAAGATGCTTTGAGTGATGATGAATATGAGGAACTATAGATATGTGCAAGAATAAATGAAGATTATTGCAAGATGCCTTATAGGAATGATGAAGAAATAATCATTCCTTCACCCAATATTTATTGCTCTCCAAACTTCACTATGTTTCATTTTTCTTCTGAAGAAAGTATTGATGACATTTTCCCACCCAAGAATGCCCTGGTACAACCTAAGAATGAATAACATCATACAAACCCAAAAGGGAAAACCTTGGCCACATTTTTCACTAAAGACCTGGGGTTATGCAAGAATAACCAACCCAACAATGATAGTCGTTGTCCTAATGAGATGTATTGCTCATAAGATACTTCAGATTTTGATAATCCAATTAATCATGGAAAGAATACTTTGAGGGAAATGATTGATCAACACATGAAGAA
Organism: Picea sitchensis; assembly: GCA_010110895.2. NCBI lineage: Eukaryota > Viridiplantae > Streptophyta > Pinopsida > Pinales > Pinaceae > Picea > Picea sitchensis. The sequence goes on from SNQJ01S0113114.1 coordinate 8,735, forward strand.
CAATGAGCCTAGAAGGAAAGATTTTTATCAAACAGGAATAGATTGAGATAGAACCAAATAGGGATGTTGAATGCCATGGTAGTTTATGGCTTGTTCCTTATAGAATTGAAGGAAAGGTAGAGAAGATCTCATTTTACTTGGTTAGCCCTGATGGAGAGAAGTTATATTTGTCGGTTGATGGACAACTTCTTATTCCATATTCTCCAACCAATACTTAATTCTGTTAGCCTTAGTTTAGTTTAGTTTAGGACATGTTCTGTGTTTTATTGCATATTGGATGTGTTGTCCTATTTACTTGCTTTCATTTATTGCTTGATCATGTGCACTTACAATTAGTTGAAATTTTTCTTTGCTCTCTATATAAAAAGGAAATGTAATTAACTTCATGCTTTTATTGTCTCTATTTTTTATTTTCCATATACTAGGGGGGACCCTCCTTCTTATGTTTATTGATGATCTTTTGTTAGAATGTAACAAGAGTTTTATGTTTGATGCAGAGTGCAGGTCTTATAATTCTAGAGATTATCGATGTTCTCATGCGCTCTACTGTGAGCACGTCCCCATGTTGGAGCCAGATGTTACCCCCTCACTTCTAGGGGTAACTAGAGGATAATGTTTTCTCTATGCTCCACATTTCAGATAGTAGATCCAATGATGTTATTCCAGAATCTCCACAGACAGTTTCCCGCAGATGCCTCCCATTACATGCTTAGCTTAGCTCACTCATATTATATGGTGAATTTACATACTTAGGTGCGTCGTTCTGACACTCCATATCAAGTGATAATGTTAATACTTGAGGCATGGGGGGATTTAATGGGGGTAACGTGTCCATATCCCATGAATAACACATTCCATCTATGTCCTACCTATTTTCCTTTATTTTGGGATGGTTGTTACATATATCCAAAAAAGGTTTGTACTTCATAATCCCATGAGAAGAAGGGGCTTGAAATCCTAAGGTTGATGTAGATTTTAAAAAAAAATGATATAGAAAGAGAAAAATTCCTAATTCAAAATGTGGGGCAAAGAAACAAACAAGAAAAACAAAGTAATAAAAACCAAGAAAAAGAAAGAAGCATGAGCTCTACCCCCTCACTAAGAGGCCATCACCCCAATTCCTATGCAATGATTGCATATCATATAAAAGGATTTAGCAAATAAAATGTCAAAAGACAAAAAAGGTTAAATATATAAAGAAAAAGGAAAACCTGGGTTTGTAAATACATGGTTACGAGGAAAGGATACCTCATTGCACAAGCACTCCCTCTACAAATGCGCTCATGAGGATGACTATTATACATGGCCTTGCATGTCAATGACATCCACCCCATGAAGTAAACCCTAATCCATACCACTACCATTGCACATACTCCTTGATAGGTTCCTTGTGACATACCTCTTAGTCTGGGTACTGACACACCTAGTAGGGGCTAATAATGACCCTCCCATACCTAGACTTGGCAAATCGTATAATTTTGTAAACTAGTATGAAGTTTAAAGAGGATATTCAGTGAGATCTATCTAATGGATTTTGTATTAACATGACTCACTTTATATGTTGTGTTTGGATTGTGTACCTCACCTTTGGTCTTCATGATGAATCTTAGACCATATAAGCCCCTCCTCAGACGATGATTACACATGCTTGGTTGACACTTGAATCCTTTGGGGGATGTTGAGGGTTTTGATCACATGGTTACATTCACAAGACACCCTAACACATATGGTCATGAACTTGAACTCATTGTTGATAGGGCATTCCATGCATGATGATGATGGCTTGATGGGACATTTCACCTTTTATGGAGGACGTTGACCCTTGCTTGAGGAAGTTTCACTTGGAGAGATGATGTGGCACCTTTCCATGGATGATAGTGCCCTTTCATGATGGGATGTTTCACTTTGATGATGGGATGTTGCATTTGTTGATGATGGGGCACTTTGATGTGACATTTGGGGCTTCTTGATGATGACATGGAACTTTGTGATGAGAGGTCACACCTTTTGGAGCAGGAGGCACCTCTTGGAGATGCAATGTTGCACCCTTTCATGGCAACGTTTCACTTTTGAGCACATTCTTCCCACTTTTAAGTGAGTAGTCCCCTCATTGAGGCCACATGTGCCACAGGTGTGAGTCTTGGAGTGCTTTTGTATGGAATGATTTCATTGTCAACCTAGTTTACTTCTTCTTGGAGATATCGGAGAAGCACAATGAAAACATAGATCCTAAGGAGAAACCATAATCAATATCAATGAAGAAAGAACACAGTTGGACCCCGTGTCCACATTTCACTTGGATAGATGGATGTTCATGCATGGTAACGGTTGATTACATTGTTTACAAAATCATATTATATGGCTTCTTCCCATGTTTGAGGGACAAAAAACGAGAAGGGGGGTGGAATGTAATGTACGTAGGGAGGATAATATGATATACCTAGGGAGGTACCAAAGGGGATAATAAATGTAATGTGGCCATAATAATGCAATTTCTAGATGGGGGTTCATCCCATGGTGTCATATTTCCATTGACTGAAAGGACACCTCAATGGAGTNTTTTATGGAGGACGTTGACCCTTGCTTGAGGAAGTTTCACTTGGAGAGATGATGTGGCACCTTTCCATGGATGATAGTGCCCTTTCATGATGGGATGTTTCACTTTGATGATGGGATGTTGCATTTGTTGATGATGGGGCACTTTGATGTGACATTTGGGGCTTCTTGATGATGACATGGAACTTTGTGATGAGAGGTCACACCTTTTGGAGCAGGAGGCACCTCTTGGAGATGCAATGTTGCACCCTTTCATGGCAACGTTTCACTTTTGAGCACATTCTTCCCACTTTTAAGTGAGTAGTCCCCTCATTGAGGCCACATGTGCCACAGGTGTGAGTCTTGGAGTGCTTTTGTATGGAATGATTTCATTGTCAACCTAGTTTACTTCTTCTTGGAGATATCGGAGAAGCACAATGAAAACATAGATCCTAAGGAGAAACCATAATCAATATCAATGAAGAAAGAACACAGTTGGACCCCGTGTCCACATTTCACTTGGATAGATGGATGTTCATGCATGGTAACGGTTGATTACATTGTTTACAAAATCATATTATATGGCTTCTTCCCATGTTTGAGGGACAAAAAACGAGAAGGGGGGTGGAATGTAATGTACGTAGGGAGGATAATATGATATACCTAGGGAGGTACCAAAGGGGATAATAAATGTAATGTGGCCATAATAATGCAATTTCTAGATGGGGGTTCATCCCATGGTGTCATATTTCCATTGACTGAAAGGACACCTCAATGGAGTCACCAGATGAGATCAAGGCTCATCAAAAGATGGAAAGTAGGAAAGAGGGAAAGGAAGGATTCTAGGAAGGTGGAGTTGACAGATGAGTTTCAAGATAAACTCACCAAGAAAGGTGGAAAGGGAACATCTCTTGGGTGGAGTCGTCGGGCAAGCTAAGGGAAAGGCTTTGGGATAGCTCACAAAAGTGTCGTTAGGGTACAAAGAATATTCAAAATTTTCCCCGGCAACGGCGACAAAATGTTATAGCACAAGTTGTAGGTTGGGCAAAGCCTGACCCAACCACGGAACAAGTGCTACAACTTGGGAATCCTACACCCAATGTCACCTCGATGTAGGTCCCGCATTTCAAGGGTGACTAGGTCACTCTAGGGAGGCAATCTCGGTGACCCGAGGGGGATTGAGATGGAAATGGGTGGAAGTGGAAATGAAGCCCCTAGAGCTCGAGTCTAAATGGAAAGAAAGGTAGGGAGAGATGCCTTGTAAGTTAAGAAATGGTTGCCCCACAGGTATAGAACTTCTCTGGATGATTGTACCTGCCTGAGACACAAGAAAACACACTTTGCAATGGTAGATATTAGTTGGATCAGGAAGTTAAGCTTGTTGTCCCTAATTTTCAGCACTAGATGACAGTATATATCAGCAAATAAATGGTACCATAATCTTCTCAATAAGTGCTAGAGATCAAGTAGAAATTGCAAGAGAAAGACTAGCTAAACTCAAGATGAAAAGCCAATATTCTAGCACAAAAGATAAGGTTGTTGTAAACACTTGTCTGCAGCAAATTATATCAGCCTTATGGCTGTAAAATTCAATGTATTACAGCAAGAAAATCAGCCACTGAAATCTCCTCAAACTTTGCAAAAATTGTGTTGGACCAAGGAGAACAAGTGTACAATCTTTGAGCAAAATCCAATGGTTGATAAGAGAGTTATTCAAGCAAGTAAGTTAGGGTTTTTGCAGCCCTAATGGCTGAAGACGCAATTTTGTAACAGCAGAAATAAGTAGCCTTGGATGGGGACACCCTAGTTGCTGTGAGGTGCCCAAGGCACAAGGAAAACAATCCACTTTGTAAAAAGTAAAAATGATCGAAAATCACGTTTCTCAATGCAATATTTTATTTCTCCAATGCAACAAATCAATAACTAGTGCCTTTACTATTGAGTTAATGGAGTCACAAGGAGCTTAGAGAAGCTACCTCCTTGGGGGTGTAATCCTTTTTACTCCCCAAGGCAAGTTTCTCTAAGCTAGGGTTTAAGCTAAGAGGGTGTATGCCCTTATACTTCTCTTAGAAAACCCTTAATCAATGAGATGAAGCAAATAAAATGATGAAGGCTATGGTGGGGGTGTATTCCCTTATACTTCCCACCTAGCTCCTAGCATAAAAATAGTTGAACTTGAAAAATGATAACATTATAGTAAAAAACCATACCAAGATCAAGAGAAATGCCAAGATAAATCACCACAAGAGCTAGAAAGCATCATCCAAAGCTAGTGCTAGACCTTGCTCCATCAACCATTCATAACATAGCCATAAACAAGTGCACAAGAGATAAAAGAGCCAAGAGGGCCAAAAATTTCAGACCAAGTCTCTCACAAGAGGGAGAGTTATGTTTAAAATGAGATCTCATGATCTATATTTATACAAAATATAGCTAACGTAGCTTGTCCATAAATTAAGGAGTAAAATAGAAGATTAGGGGTCATCAAACCTAATATTTCCCCCTTAACAAAGTAACATTAGACAATTCACTTCAAATTTCATTTTTTTCACAAATAAAACCCTAATTTAGGAGAACGTCACCCCTTTAGGGGACATTTTTCCACTTTAAGGAAGTCGTTGGTGTTGGAGAAGCATGGAAAGGCCTCCAATGGCCATGTGTCTAGCATCTAAGCACTCATATCATGGTGAAGAACCTCTTCTCCTCAAAAAGTTCAAGTGTCAAAAGAGTGGCACCTCACCACCATACCCTAGCCCCAAAAGCATGATGCCAAGCTCAAAAGTAGGACGTTTTGCCCCTCCTAGGAAAATCGTTTGGCAAGTGAGGGTTGGGCTAGGTTGTCCAAGTCATAATCAAGGCCTTGAAAGTCTGATCTCTCTCATCTGGCATGCGGGCCCCGGCATCCAACCTGTGGGCTTGTATCCCCATGGAAGCCCGGGTTAGGCTTGTTCTCCCAAAATTGTCCACCAACTAGGTCCTGCAAAGACAAATGAGCATGCCCTCCAAGGATCTCAAGTCACAACATCATGATAAGTGAATCCAATAAATAAATAAGTCATCTAAGCATGTGCATCAAAGATCACTATATCAAACAACTAACAACTCAGAGACACTATGTGACTTGTCGAGCTTAAATATGGGAGGGTTGACGAGGTGTCCTATTGGGTAGATCTTGTTGTTAGAGTTTAAGCTATTATTAGGTTTCTTTTCAATTTACTAGATAACCATAGCATAGATAGGATCACGGAGAGAAACACAATCACAAGAAACCCATCATTTATCTTGGGAAACCCTCATGGGGGAGAAAACCCAGAAAAAACTTCCTTAATATATATAGTCAATACAATGCCAAGAGATTAAACCAAAAACTACAGAAATTCCTCTCCCAAGTAATGTGCCTCTCTCTCTTCCTTCTTCTCCAACTGCAGCTCCAAACTTGCACTCTGGATAATCGAAATAAGTGAGTGAACAAATTAGGCACAAGCCTCCTTTATTTATACAATCTGGCAGGTGATGAAAGGAAGTGTCTTTTCACTGGCAGGGTCGACTTCTCTTCCTGGGTGATTAGAACCACTTTAATTTATTCTTGGGGCCGACTTCTCATTTTTCATATTACAATTAGGGTTTGACCAATCCGCAAAAGGGGATTTGGTCATTTACAATGCCCAACTTGAGAAATCCACAAAAGGGGATTGATCTAATGAATAATACATCAATAATAAATAGAATACTCTTTGCAGTTACAATATTTCAACACTCCCCCTTAACAAGAAGGGTATTCTACAATAGCATCAGGCAAGAGAGAGGGAAACATCATCAACAACATATGGAACACTGACTGGCATATCTATAAATCATCGAAAGTTTTTCTCATCTTCAATATCATCAACAACACATCAGAAAGGTTGGAGTATCATCAACATCAGCACTAGGCTGAGAGTCTTCAGCACGAAGCTGGCATCACAGCACGAAGTTGGCTACACAATATCATCAGCACGAAGCTGGCATCACAGTACGAGACTAGCAACACAACATCATTAGCACGAAGCTGGCATCACAATACTAGGTTGGCAACTCATCACTACTCCCCCTTTCGAGGGAGGTCCTTACGGACTACACCAAGCTTATCTCGAAAGTGATCAAAATTTACACGAGATAGAAGTTTGGTCAACACATCAGCAACATGTTCATCCGTGCTAACATACTGGAGCTTTATGGCTCCCCTTTGCACCATATCACGGATGTAATGATATCAGATCTCTATGTGTTTTGACTTGTCATGGAACACAGGGTTCTCTGTCATCTTTATGCAGCTCTGGTTATCACATAGGATCATGGTTGCATCCATCTCTAGATTGAATAGACCTGTCAATAACTTCTGAAGCCATATGGCTTCAAAACTGGTAGAACATGCAGCAATGTATTATGCTTTTGTCGTGTTGAGAGAAATGTTTGATTGCTTCCTACTCTGCCATGAGATCACGGTTGACCCCAGACTGAAACAACATCCTGAAGTGCCCTTCCTGTCAGAGACACTTCTAGCCCAATCTGAATCAGTATAACCACTTAGTCTGAAGTCATGGTCTCCATCATAACTGAGACCACAATCTAATGTACCCTTAAGGTACCTCATCACATGTTTTACAGCAACTAGGTGAACACATTTGGGCTCTACCAGAAACTGACTCAAGCTGTTCATAGCAAAACATATATCTAGCCTGGTGTTCATCAGAGACATCAATGATCCAATGATCTATCTGTACAGCATAGCATCAATCAATTCTGACGAAGAGTCAACCAAGAGCTTCAACTTTGTTTACATGGGTTGTATTCATGGACTTGCACTCCAACATATCAAATTTTTTCAGTATTTCAACTGCATACTTCCCTTGGTTAAGGAAGATCCTCTCTGGGCTCTGCCATACCTCAAGACCTAAGAAATAGTGCATTAGGCCAAGGTCTTTCATCTCAAATTTTGCAGCGAACTTCTTCTTACATTCAGTGATGAGATTTTCTTCTCCAGTTAAGAATAAGTCATCCACATACAATAGCAATATAACAGGCTCATCATTCATAACCTTGAAGTAAAGGTTAGAATCAACTTTACTCTTGGTGAAGCCCAAGCTTGTCAAAAAATTGTCAATCCTTCCATACAAATATCTAGGAGCTTGCTTCAATCCATACAGAGCCTTCTTCAACTTGCACACATGAGTCTGCATGTCTTCAACTTCAAATCCTTGAGGTTGTTCTATATACACTTCTTCTTCAATGACACCATTCAAGAAGGTTGTTTTCACATCCATCTGGTGTAACTTCCACTTCATCTTAGTTGCAAGGACTATGATGGTTTTGATTGAAGTGTATTTGGCTACAGGAGAAAACGTCTCTTCATAATCAATTCCTTCATTTTGAGAAAAGCCATGAGAAACAAACCTTGTTTTATATTTCTCAATACTTCCATCAACAACATGTTTTATTTTGAAAAGCCATTTGGAAGATACCACATCCTTGTTCTTCAATCTGGAAACATTTCCCATACATCATTCTTTATGATGGATTGGTATTCTTTTGTCATGGTATCTACCCATTATTTCTTTTGAATGGCTTCTTCAAAGCAGGTAGGCTCCTTCTCTAAGATATCACACATCAAAGCCATATAACTAGAGAATGGCTTTGGTTTCTTCACTTGTCTCATGGTTCCTTCGGGGACACCATACTTCTCTCCATCTTGAATAAGTTCCCTTGCCCAGGCTGGCCTTATCTTGTGGGAGATCGACATCTGGGGAGGTTCTTGAGATTTTATTATGTCATGGTCCTCTAGAATCTCCTCATCAAGGGAAGCTATGAATTCCCTCACTGGTTCTGCAACTCTGGGAGCTACAGGTTCCTCTTCATATGCTTCTTCAAGATGGCATCTTCTTGATTTCTTGAGTGTTGCATCTTCATCAAAGGTTACATCCCTGTTGATCTCAATATGATGGTAACCTGGTATATAAACTTTGAAGGCCTTGGAGACCTCACAGTATCCAACAAATATTCAGTTCTTTCCTAAAGGATCTAGCTTGGTTCTCTTCTCTTTTGGAATATGTACAAATATTGGGCAGCCAAATATTTTGAGATGGCTTACTTCTGGCTTCTTTCCGGAGAACATCTCTTCAGGGGTCTTGAACCCAAGTGCACTATGGGACAATCTATTTTGTACATATACTATTGTTTTTGTTGCTTCTGCCCATAAGTACATTGGAAGATCTTGATCATGGATCATGGTCTTCACTCCTTCCATTATAGTTATGTTCTTTCTTTCTGCTACACCATTTTGTTGAGGATTGTAAGGATTGGTGAGCTCCCTCTTGATCCTGGCATCTTTGCAAAAGTTTGCAAACTCTTTTGAGGTGTATTCTCCTCCATTATCTGACCTAAGTATCTTGATCTTTCTTTGATAAAGATTCTCTATCAAGGCTTTGAATTCCTTGAATTTATTGAACACTTCATCTTTTGATTTCAAAAAGTAAACCTGGGTTTTACGAGAATAGTCATCAATAAAAGATACATAGTATACATACCCACTAATGGAGGATGATGGCATTGGGCCACACACATCTAAGTGAATGAGCTCTAGGACTCCTTCTTCTTTACTGTCTCTCTTCGGAAAAGGGTTCTTGATGTTCTTTCCTTGTGCACACCCATTGCACATACCTTCATGGTCAACCTTGAGTTCTGGTAGACCTGTGACTGCCTTGCTTACATAAGGTAGTGCCTTGTAGTTGATGTGGGATAATCTTCTATGCCAAAGTTCACATGGATTCTCAATGGAGTGGGTCATGGCTGCTTCTGAGTGACCTTTTAGCTTATACAAGCCACCTTCTTCTTTTCCAATAACAATTGCTTCTTTCATGGTTTTTCCTTTGGCCCACATATGAACTTCTCCATCTATGAAGGAAACTCTGAAGCCTTTCTTTTCTAAAGCTGAGATGGAGAGTAAGTTCTTTTTCAAACCTGGTACATATAGTACATCCTTCATCTTCATTGGGGTCCATGAATTAATCTTGTAATTTGATTCTCCTACTCCCTTGATAGGGTATTGATAATCATCTCCAAGTGTAATTGTATGAGAAAACTCCTTTTCTTAAAGGCAAGAGAGAATGTCTCTTTGACCTGTCATGTGCTTGGAAGCACCACTATCAATGAGCCAAGTGTCCTCACCAGGTGATACTGATCCTGAGAGGGCAAAGATTAAGACATATTCTTCAATTCGTTATTTTATCATCGTTGTGGGTGGCTCTTCATCTTCAACTGCATGGGCATGGTGCCTCTTTTTTTTCTTCTTGTATTCTTCTCGTCTAGCTGGACAATGTTTCACAATATGTCATGTTATCCCCCACTTCCAAGGATAACTAGGAGATCATGTCTCGAGGCCCACAGGTCCTAGACATGGAGTACAGAGAGCAGGATGGACTTTAGCTTGGCCCTGGAGGGCCCACCTTTTCCTTTTCCATCATCTTCATCTTGTCAGCAGCAGCAGCATCCACCACCATCGGCTTGGTCCTATATCAGAGATGGTTCTTGCTCCATGAGGTAATTAGTCTAGGTATCATGGTATGTGTCATTTTTTATCATCAAAACCATTGAATGTATGCATTTGATTCCTTTTATCTCTAACAATTGCTTGGATATTACACTATCCCACTTGACCATGTTTGGGGGGATTGACAGGGTGCCCTAGTAAGCTTGTATCTGTAGGTTTTGGTTTGCCACTGGGGGGGATTTCTGAAAAACCCATCGTCCGCTCCCATCATGGCACCACTTTTCCATCTTATTTCTCGCTCACCTATCCCATTCCACTTGTCCAGACATTGCGTTGACCTATTTTCAGGATTGCACCTTATCTCGTGGGAAGAAGGGGCTAAAGGCCAAGAAGGTAAAAGCAAGCTGGCAAAAGATAAAATCCTAAAGACAAAACCTCGAGATGCTTCACCCAAGGATCCCCGAGAAAGTAATAAAAAGATTCTCAGCAAGAAACATGAAGGACCCAGAAAAATAATAAAACAAGGCCTAACTAGAGGATAAGGGGTCTCATCATGAGCCATCCTATTAGGTTCATGGGTATCTACCAGTATGACATTGCCATTAGTTGGTCACCACGCCAGGGCAGTGACTCTTGGTTGCATGGCCAAGGGAAAGGGGGTCTCATCACGAGCCAAACTTCTCATTTCTGTGAAAATACTTGTGGGTAACGTTGTCACCACTGGTCACCACACCAGGGTAGTGTCCCCTGATTATCTCCTAAGAAAAAAGCAATAAAAGATAAAAGAATAAAAGGAAAGAATGGCCTTGGAAAAATGCATCCATGACAGGTACAGCTTGCCTTCTACAAAGGCACCCACATGTAACATTTTTTCATCCTTGGCCCTCATTGCACCCACATGTTTGGACATCCCCTGACCACATCACCCATTTACATGGCTTGGATGAAGTTCCTTCTGGGAACTTTCCTTCTTCTTTGGACACTAGCCCAATAGAACGCCTTGTCCTTTTCTCCAGACTTGTATTGTAGGCTTGTGTAACGTCTTTGAGATGTTATCTGATGTATTAGGGTTTTTATGCACATGTTTAATAATATTGATGATGAGATGTGATTGACATTGCTATGATCCTTGTGACCGATGAGCCCATGGAGGGCATAGCCTTTGATGTGCAGGACCATGCCCGAATGACAGGTACCATTTTGGACCGGTACACATGGGGAGATGATCAGTTCGAACCTCCATGGGGTTGAAGAGCCCATCAGGTGGATGATGAAACCCCATCAGGGGGCAGAGATGGGATAGAGATGGATCAGGGGCTTTGCATCAGAAAAGAAGAGGATGTTCCACCAGAGGCACCCTGTAAAAGCTTGACCTAGGGGGGTTGACCCATTTTTAGTGGAATGTTGGACTTGGAAGGCCTAGGACGTCACCCATGAGGTCCATGATGTCATCATTTCTTCATGGATGTTTTGGCAGATGGACAAGGCATTTGGCATGTGTGGCGGCTTGGAGAAGCCCAAGGGGGGCTAACGTTTTTCTCCTGGGGGCTGCATTTTCCCTAGAAGGCGCTAGCGTCACCCTAGAAAGGGGATGACGTCCTTTTGTTGCTTGATTAGGGTTTTAATTTGTCATTTAATGTAAAACAATATAATTTTCAATATTTTGGCCGTGTCAACCTTTTTATGACCTAAAAGTAAATTAGGTCATTGATACAGTATAAATGAAGGATTTTCAACTTCATTTTTTCATCACAACTCACTCACCACTTGGTGAGGTCTGAAATTTGCACCCTATTATAGGGTTATTGGCTGATTTAGTGATGTGCACTTGTTGAAGGAGGATTATTTTGGCATGTTTTGGCATTTCTCTTAAAGAAAGGTGTTACAACTAGGGTTTGTATTGATATTTCTTGGTGAATTGTAAGTATTTTTGTGCAAAAATTCTTGAATGAATGGTTGTAGTTTAATTTCTTGCATGTGTTTATGATTTTGTTGAACAAAACCCTAGGTGACAAGCACACAAGTAGGTCCTTGTCTCATGTCCCCTGAAAGAGAGATTCTCAGCCATTGAAGAAGAAGAGATCCTAGTCATTGCTACACAATCTCTCTCTCTTCATTTATTTCTAGCCGTACTATCTAGAGGCCAAGTAGAGAGATATGTCTTAATCCTAGGTCTACTACACTTGGGGTCATTTTTTCTCTAGGATTTGTTGTAGCAACACCTTGCTTCATCAAACCCTCTAGTTTTGGTTTTATGCTAGCTCTTTTTCCATCTAAGATAAGGAAGGAGGAGAGAGCACTGAGGCCTAGTTCACCTACACCAAAGTGAGCCTCTCTCCCCTAGGGTTTTGACTTTGAGGCCTTACCTTAGAAACACCTCAAAGTCTCTCCCTCTAGTCCTTAGCCGTTTTGACTTTTGTCTCCTTCAGCTCTTGCGTTCTTCACTATTGACTCCATTTAACCCTAAGGCATTGATCCTAAGACCTCATGCGTTGAAGTGACCTTTATCAAAACTACTCTCAAGACATTGATTGAAACCCTAACTACACTAGCCCTAGCATATAAACTAACCCTACTAACTAAGTGTTGTCGTCATCTCTTGCTATTAATACCCTTGTGCAGCAAACGTTTTGTTTTATAAGCAATATAATGGTGATTTAAGGAATTTATTGAATGATGTGTTGATTGGTTACATTGAATGCCATATTGTTCCAATATTTATTGGTGAAGTGATATAATTTTCATTTTCTATTGATAAACATTGACTTCGTCAACATTTATTGTCAAATTGCTTATATGTTTATCAGATAATCATTTATTTATATGAAGTACTAACCCTTTGAACTAGCTTGCATATATCATTTGTTGTTGCTTTGTCTCAGGGAGGTATATCTTTGGGGGGTTTACTTTATTATTTGTTGTTTAGCTAGGACTATCTACTCGGTGGTGACTTGTGAGGGGGGGGATTTATCCTTGTCTTATTATCCTCTTTTCCTTCTCAAAAAACTAGGTCACCGGGGATGTCTCCCCTAGGCCTTACCACCCTAAATAGAAAGAACCATCCCATTGTGGTGACATTGGGTGGGATTGGTTCCCATTACGCCAGTTTGACCTTCAAAACTCAAGCCTTTTATCCTTGCTACAAAATGTGCGATAACATTTTGGCGCCGTTGTCAGGGAACACTGATTCAAACCTTCCTCAAGACGACAACTTTTCGGTAAGCCTTGCCCCTAGAGTCTTTATCTTACAAGCTTACCTGGCGACTCCACTTAGGGTGTTTTCCCTTATTTTTTGATAGTTTCAAGAAAATTATCTGGCAGCTCCACTGATGAAGAAGCCAACTATGACTTCACAATGGGATCCTGGGAACTAAAAGCCTTCAGATATGAGAAAAATCCTAGGATACCCTAGACAAATGCCCCCCTGGTATAAAAAATGGCTCCCTAAATTCACTGGCATTGATGGGGAAAGCCCTGATTATCACATGAGCAGATTCTGGGATTTCTTTCAGCACTACCCTGTTAGTGATGACGATGAAGATTTGGTAATGAAACTTTTCTCTGCCACTCTGCATGGAGAGGCTATGAGTGTTAGAATATGAAATATGTGTGCTCGTTTTACCATTGACAATACCCTTGTCACCCAACCATAGGTCGAAGCCACCCTCCGAGCACCTTAAACTTGACAGAGAATCTCTCTGGAAGAAAACCCTAGGCTAGATAGCCAAAGGGTAGTGAACCTTTCCCCAAGGATGGCACATCAACAAACGTTGATCAGATGTTCCAAACCCTAGCCAAGAGATAGTCCAAGCCAAAATGTAATTGTTAGTTGCACCAGCATCTCTCCTCCAAACCTGCGCACAAGACTACAACTGCACTGCACAGAACTGGCTCTCTACAACTGCTGAGATGTGACAAATGAGAATTGGTGCCTTGTATTTATAGTAATCTGGCAGACTTACTAGGGCCGACTTCTCCTTCTGGGTACCTATCTATTCAGTATATTATTATTATTTCTGGCTGACTTCTTCTCTTGGAGGCTAATAACCTAATATAAATTATCTTCTTGAGCCAACAAGTCTTCTAGGGTTATTATCCAACTCATTAGGGTTTCTTCTTGCTTTCGGAGTATTCTATTCTCATCAGGTTTACACGTGGAGGTAGAATACCTCCCTCAACTACAATAATATCAACACTCCCTCCTAGCTAGGGAGGTATTACA
>SNQJ01S0113114.1:23026-46380 GCA_010110895.2 Picea sitchensis
GAGATAGTCCAAGCCAAAATGTAACTGCTAGCTGCAGCAGCTGCACTAGCAGCTCTCCTCCAAACCTGCGCACAAGACTGCAACTGCACTGTGCAGAACTGGCTCTCTGCAACTGTTGAGATGTGACAAATGAGAACTGGTGCCCTGTATTTATAGTAATTTGGCAGACTTACTAGGGCCGACTTCTCCTTCTGGGTACCTGTCTGTTCAGTATATTATTATTATTTCTGGCCGACTTCTTCTCTTGGAGGCTAATAACCTAATATAAATTATCTTCTTGAGCCGACAAGTCTTCTAGGGTTATTATCCAACTCATTAGGGTTTCTTCTTGCTTTCTGAAGTATTCTATTCTCGTCAGGTTTACACGTGGAGGTAAATACCTCCCGCAACTACCATAATATCAACAAGGAGATGGTATGATAATCTTCCAGCTGCCAGCATCACATCTATGGACCAATTTGAAGAAATCTTTCTTGCAAGGTGGGTTTTGAAATTGGAAGATATCCAATCATTACTGAAAGAACTGGAATGCATAAAACAAACAGAGTATGAGACCGTCAGAGTTTCTAGGGTTATGTTTCAAAGGTTTCTATACGAGATTCCTGAAATCCATCATCCTAAAGGAAAGTACCTCATGTATCTCTATAACAATGGACTCCTAGGACGTTTAAGCTTCCTCCTAAACAAAAAGGGTCCAAAAACACTTCCAGAAGCTCACAACATGGCTATTCAAACTGAGGTAAATCTTTCTTTGTCCAAAACCAATGACCGTACCATGGACACTCTCAGCTTGATAAAACTAATTACCTCTGAAACCTTTACTAATGACTCCCAAGGAAGAAGGGAACAAGTCCCTTTTGACCAACAGAACAAGGACGTGATTAAGGAGCAAGAACCTGAGAAAGATGATGAGGTATCAACCTGCGCTCCTCCTGCCGATGAAGCCATCCAAGAGCCCATTTCTCAGGCACAACAAAAGAACGATGAGGATAGTCGTATTCCCTTTCAGGATCTCAATGACACCTCATCTCTTGATTCAGATAATGAAGGAGAAATGGAAACCTTGAGCAAAGTTCCTTGTTGTGAAATTGAAGATGAAGGGGTGATTCTTGAGGATGAGAACATAACGCATGATAAAAACACCGAAGTCCTCGAAGCTCCTGCACAAGAAGAAACAGTAAGTTTCCCTCCTCTCCTAGTTTTTGATGATGCTATACTTTGTGATAGGGAATATGAGGAGGAGATGAACAAAAATGCTTCAAACCCTGAATGTTATGATACCGATAGTGACATAGATGATAACATTGATGAGTTCATACATGTTGGGAGACGTGGGTGGGATGCAGTTGGATATGATATGGATCCCATCTACGACATAGAGAGTCATCTCCAAGTGTTGCCTTTGCAATTATCACAACAAGCTCTTGACCAGTGGCAACAAGGAGATGAGATTTTTACCAATGCCCCCCAAACACCCAAGATTGACCAAGTATCATATTTGCCTGATGATTTTCGGTCTTACCTTGAGGTCTTTGATGATTACCCCTCCGAGAACTTAGATTTACCCTATGAAAATGACTATCAACCACCATTGTGCTCAGGTTTTGATGGGAGTAAGAATATTGTTTTCCTAAAGAAGGATTCTCATGGCCTTTTTCTCTAGTCACCTCTTATTGCCTTACCTTGTTGTATCATTAAAGGTGTAGTTGGAAATTATATCTTTTATATTGAGTTTCCTCTGAAGCAAACCCGAGAATCCAAGGGTTGGCTGAAAACTACAGATTTGAGTCCATCATCTCAGTTTTTTAACTTTCCCTTAAGAGTTTGCCAGTCGTCTGCTAGATCTTTGTCAATCCCTTCTCGAGCTTCAGCGTGTGGAGACGTCCTAGATAGCCAATTTGTCGATCCTTTGAGTCATTATTTTGAACCTTGGACTTTTCATGACCCTTTCCTGAAGTGGATTGAGTACTTTCCTCAAATACTGACTTGGCACAATTTTATCCCTCCCACCCGCCTCCATGAGTTAGAGTTTGTGATTTCCGATGATATGATATATGTTCTAACCCATGTCATTTTTGTGCTTGATTTATCACTATTTTGGTCTATGATGAAGCACAAAGGCGGGTATTGTGGGACGTTGTTGGATTGGCTTCACTGGTTGTTTGACTACATCCAACATCCATCCAACAGGTAGGTACAGGTAAGTAATTTGTTTTACATACGCACTATTGATTGTTTTATTTCATTCTATATATGTCTATGTATGTTGGGGTGGAATTACCACCCCAATTTTGTCACTGATACTTCTATTGAGATTGAGAAGGTCAGCGGGTTATGCCAAAGATGTTGAGGTTCTCATGCTCTCTACGGTGAGCACATGTCCCCGAGTTGGAGCCAGATGTTATCCCCCACTTTCATAGATAACTAGGAGATCATGTCTCGAGTCCCACAGGTCCTATACATGGAGTACCAAGAGAAGGATGGACTTTATCTTGGCCCTAGAGGGCCCACCTTTTCCTTTTCCATCATCTTCATCTTTTTAGCAGCAGCAGCATCCACCACCATCGGCTTGGTCCTGTATCAGAGATGGTTCTTGCTCCATGAGGTAATTAGTCCAGGTATCATGGTATGTTTCATTTTTTATCATCAAAACCATTGAATGTATGCATCTGATTCCTTTTATCTCTAACAACTGCTTGGATCTTACACTAGCCCACTTGACCATGTTTGGGGGGATTGATAGGGTGCCCTAGTAAGCCTATATCTGTAGTTTTTGGTTTTCCACTGGGGGGAATTTCTGAAAAACCCATCGTTCGCTCCCATCATGGCACCACTTTTCCATCTTGTTTCTCGTTCACCTATCATATTCCACTTGTCCAGACATTAGGTTGATCTATTTTCAGGATTGCACCTTATCTTGTGGGAAGAAGGGGCTAAAGGCCCAGAAGGTAAAAGCAAGTTGGTAAAAGATAAAACCTCGAGATGCTTCTCCCAAGGATCCCCGAGAAAGCAATAAAAATCTTCTTAGTAAGAAACATGAGGGACCTGGAAAAATAATAAAACAAGGCCTAACCAGAGGATAGGTGGTCTCATCACAAGACAACCTATTAGGTCCATGGGTATCTAACAGTATGACATTGCCATTAGTTGGTCACCACTCCAAGGCAGTGACTCCTGGTTGCATGGGCAAGGGAAAGGGGGTCTCATCACGAGCCAACCTTCTCATTTCTATGAAAATACTTGTGGGCAGTGTCCCCTGATTAGCTCTTGAACAAAAAGAAATAAAAGATAAAAGAATAAAAGAAAAAAGAACAAAAGGCAAGAATGGGCTTGGAAAAAATGCGTCCATGATAGGTACAACTCACCTTCTACAAAGGCACCCACAGGTAACATTTTTGCATCCTTGGCCCTCACTGCACCCACATGTTTGGACATCACTTGACCACATCACCCACTTACATGGCTTGGATGAGGTTCCTTCCGAGAACTTTCCTTCTTCTGTGGACACTAGCACAATAGGACGCCTTGTCCTTTTCTCCAAACTTGTATTGTAGGCTTGTGTAATGTCTTTGAGCTGTTAACTAATGTATTATGGATTTTATGCACATGTTTAATAATATTGATGATGAGATGTGATTGACATTGCTATGATATTTGTGACTGATTAGCCCATGGAGGGCATAGCTTTTGTTGTGCGGGACCATGCTCAATGGATAGGTACCATTTTGGACCGATACACATGGGGATATGATCAGTTCGAACCTCCATGGGGCTGAGGATCCCATCAGGTGGATGTTGAGACCCCGTCATGGGGAAAAGACGAGATAGAGGTGGATCAGGGGCTTTGCATCAAAGAAGAAGAGGACGCTCCACCAAAGGCACCCTGGCATAGCTTGACCGAGGGGGTTGACCCATTTTTAGTGGAACGTTGGCCTTGAAAGGCGTAGGACGTCACCCATGAGGTCCATGACGTCTTCCTTGCTTCATGGACGTTTTGGCAGATGAACAGGGCATTTGGCACGTGTGGCAGCTTGGAGAAGCCCAAGGGGGGCTAACGTTTTGCTCCTGGGGGTTGCATTTGCCCTAGAAGGGGCTAATGCCACCCTAGAAAGGGGATGACATCCTTTTATTTCTTGATTAGGGTTTTAATTTGTCATTTAATGTAAAACAGTATAATTTTCAATATTAGCCTTGTCGGCCTTTTTATGACCTAAAAGTAAATTAGGGCATTGATACAGTATAAATGAAGGATTTTCACCTTCATTTTTACATCATAACTCACTCACCACTTGGTGAGGTTTGAAATTTGTTCCCTATTTTAGGGTTATTGGTTGATTTAGTGATGCGCACTTGTTGAAGGAGGATTATTTTGGCATGTTTTGGCATTTCTCTTGAAGGAAGGTGTTACAACTAGGGTTTGTATTGATATTTCTTGGTCAATTGTAAGTATTTTTCTGCAAAATTTCTTGAATGAATGGTTGTAGTTTAATTTCTTGCATGTGTTTATGATTTTGCTGAACAAAACCCTAGGTGACATGCACAGAAGTAGGTTCTTGTCTCATGTCCCCTAAAAGAGAGATTCTCAGTCATTGAAGAAGAAGAGAGCCTAGTCATTGCTACACTCTCTCTCTCTCTCTCTTCATTTATTGCTAGTCATACTATCTAGAGGCCAAGAAGAGAGAAACGTCTTAAGCCTAGGTCTACTACACTTGGGGCCATTTTTTCTCTAGGGTTTGTTGAAAAGGCCTTGTTGTAGCAACACCTTGCTTCATCAAACCCTCTAGTTTTGGTTTTATGCTAGCCATTTTTCCATCTGAGTTAAGGAAGGAGGAGAGAGCACTGAGGCCTAGTTCACCTACACCAAAGTGAGCCTCTCTCCCCTAGGGTTTTGACTTTGAGGCCTTGCCTTAGCAACACCTCAAAGTCTCTCCCTCTAGTCCTTAGTCGTTTTGACTTTTGTCTCCTTCAGCTTTTGTGTTCTTCACTATTGACTCCATTTAACCCTAAGGCATTGATCCTAAGACCTCATGTGTTGAAGTGAACTTTATCAAAACTACTCTCAACACATTGATTGAAACCCTAACTACACTAACCCTAGCTTATAAACTAACACTACTAACTAAGTGATGTCGTCATCTCTTGCTATTAATACCCTTGTGCATCAAACGATTTATTTTATAAGCAATATAATGGTGATTTAAGGCATTTATTGAATGAAGTGTTGATTGGTTACATTGAATGCCATATTGTTCCAATATTTATTGGTGAAATGATATAATTTTCATTTTCTATTGATAAACATTGACTTCGTCAACATGTATTGTCAAATTGCTTATATGTTTATCAGATAGTCATCTATTTATATGAAGTACTAACCCTTTGAACTAGCTTGCATATATCATTTGTTGTTGCTTTGTCTTAGGCAGGTATATATTTGGGGGGTTTACTTTATTATTGGTTGTTTAGCTAGGACTATTTACTCAGTGGTGACTTGTGAGGGGGAAAATTTATCCTTGTCTTATTATCCTCTTTTCCTTCTCAAAAAACCAGGTCATCGGGGACGTCTCCCCTGGGCCTTACCACCCTAAATAGAAAGAATCATCATATTGTGGTGACATTGGGTGGGATTGGTTCCTGTTACGCCAGTTTGAACTTCAAATATCAAGCCTTTTATCCTTGCTACAAATTGTGCGATAACATGTTCCATCTTGTCACAATGGTATCATTGGTAGGATGAGAAATCGTTTTCTCTTCTTTGTCCTTTCTGAAACTTTTGGAATCTCCTTGGTTGAGATTCTTTATGTATGAATTTGTTTTGGGGGTGAGACTCCTTATGAGTTTATTTCTGGAAGTAGGACTTCTTTCTTCCTTCTTTAGTGTGAGTAGCTAAGGCTTGATCTTCATCTCTTGATAGTGAAGATTCTCAGTTAGCTACTCTTGATTCTTCTTGAACACATTCTTTCCAAAGACTTTCAAATTGTAGTTTCTCTTTTCTGGCACAAATAGTTTGGATGAATGCATCCCAAGGTCTTGTGAGACCATTAAGGGCCATCATTATGAGTTTGTCTTCGTCTATAGTATCTTCAATTGCTTCTAGTTGTTCTTTGAATTGTGATATTCTGGAGAAATATTCCTGGATTGTTTCTCCTTTCTACATCCTTGTATTCTTGAGTTGAGTTCTTAGATTCATCTTTCGATTTATGTTCTTTCCTTCATATAATCTGGTTAGGGCATCAAACATTTATTTTGGAGACTTCTTTGAAGACACTTGAGGAATCAAGTGATCTTTGATAGAATCTACAATGATTCTTTTCGCCCTAATTGTGTCCTTTTGGTGTTTTTCTTTAGCTGCAGCATCGGTGGGTTCTAGTACATCTTCTTTAATGAATCTTGCTAGGTCATTCTCTTNATGAAATTTTTCCACACCTTCTAGCTCATCAACAAGATTAGTGCTTGCAGACATCTTTTACCTGGAGCTGGGAAAATGACAAAAAAATGAAAATGCTCAGAATTGAATTTTGAACTTGCCAGGAGATGTGCTTGGCTGAGGCGAGTAGCCTAGTGTGGTTAGATTTCAGAAAATCCAAATTTTTCCCCTTCAAACTTGACCAGCGGATTTCTGGACTAGTGCTTCTGGTTTTCTGGTACTTCTATTTTTCTAGTACTTTTGGTTTCCTGGTACTTTTGGTACTAGTGAAAAGTAGGGTTTCACTTTTCGGGAGTTATATCCACTAAAAAGGTGCGTTGAAGGTGCCAAAGAGTTCCTTGGGCTAGGGCGCACTTTTCTAAATAAATTTTGGACTGAAATTCCTCTTCAATAAAAAGACCTAATTTCCTTGTACGACAACGGTGACGTTTTTCTTTTTCCTGTGAAAGATTCTCTCTTCAACTCAGCTCTCATATCAACTATGATACCATGTTAGATTTTACGCTATTATTAGGTTTCTTTTCAATTTTCTAGATAACCATAGCATAGATAGGATCACTGAGAGAAACACAATCACAAGAGACACATCATTTATCCTGGGAAGCCCTCATGGGGGAGAAAACCTAGAAAAAACTTCCTTAATATAGATAGCCAATACAATGCCAAGAGAATAAACCAAACACTACAGAAATTCATCTCCCAAGTAATGCACCTCTCTCTCTTCCTTCTTCTCCAATTGTAGCTCCAAACTTGTGCTCTGGATGATCGAAATGAGTGAGTGAACAAATGAGGCATTGGCCTCCTTTATTTATACAATCTGGAAGGTGCTTAAAGGAAGTGTCTTTTCACTAGCAGGGTCGACTTCTTATCCTAGGTGGTTAGAACCACTTTAATTTATTCTTGGGGTCGACTTCTCATTTTGCATATTACAATTAGGGTTTGACCAATTCACAAAAGGCGATTTTATCATTTACAATGCCCGACATGATCAATCCACAAAAGGGGATTTATCTAATGATTAATACATCAATAATAAATAGAATACTCTTTGCAGTTACAATATTTCAACACTTTCCCTGGGTCAAGGAGAGTTTCCAAGAAATCCCTCTCTAATCCATGTAAGGTGGATGAAGTGGTTGGGATCAAGACTCAATGGGCATAGAGCTCATGACATACAAGGGGTCACAGTGTTTCATTCATGGGTGCCTTTGTAGAGGGTGAGTGATACCTTCATCTGTAATGCACTTTTTCCAAGCCCGTCAATTTCCTTTTATCTTTCTTTCTTTATATTTTTTTTCATAATAGCATAAGGAGAGATTGAAGGTCACTACCCTGTTGATGAATGCAGTTATGTGAGACATTCTCCAGCTTACAAACCTATGAGGTGTGGATCATTGTAGCTATGTGAAGCCTTTCTCTCAACTTACAAACCTGAGAGATGTTGAAATAATGTAACTGCAAAGAGTATTCTTATTATTATTGTTATATTATTCATAGGATCAATCCCCATTGTGGATTGATCATGTCGGTTATTGTATTAGGAATCCCCTATCAGGATTGATCATGTCGGTTATTGTATTAGGACCAAATCCCCTATGGATTGGTCAATGTATTAACCATAATAGGCAAAATAAGAAGTCAGCCCCCAGCAATTATTGAGACCAAAAATATAATAAAGGTGGGTTTACCCACCTGTATTATATTTCTGGGTATTCTTATTATTATTGAAGAGACACTTCACACGTCCTAGAACTTGTATAAATAAAGAAGACTAGCGCCTCACTTAGACAAGCACCTCACTTAGACACACAAAACTCACTTGCTCATTCTAAGAGGCAAGTTGTGACTCTTACCAAATGGAGAGAGGGGAGAAGAGTGGTGACTTGGAGAGGACTATTTGCATTGGTTTGAGTTATCTCTCGAAAATTGTATAAGCTATTTATAATAAAGAAGTTTTACTGGTTTTTCTTCCCCATGAGGGTTCCCATGATAAATGTTGTCTCTTGTGAATGTGTATTTCGATCTTGTTCTTATGTTGATCTTATTCATTGAAATGCAAAGAACTATAATAATGGCATAAAACATTAACATGGTATCGTGATCCAACCCGGTTGGAAACATATTCTTTGTAAGAGAAAATCGCCACCTGGGTACACCGCAAATTAGGGTTTTTCAAAAGTGAAGATTTTTAGCTCCAAAACCAATTCTAGAAAGCTACAGCCTCCCAAGGACTTTTGGCACCTTGACATTCCTTTTCGCTGGTCGACTCTAGAAAGTGAAACCTCTAGTTTCAAGAAAAGTACCAAAACTAGGGTACCATAAGTACCAGGGTACAAGAAGTACCAGAAACTACCGTAAGCAATTCAGCCTAGAACCAAGTGATCAAATTTGAAGGCAAGTTGGATTTTCTCGCATCCAAGTACACCAAGCACTCGCCTACACTGGTCAAAATTGATTTTAAGCATTTTCATTTTGGTCATTTTTCATAGCCCTCATAAGATGTCTGGAAGAACAAAGTTTGTTGAGAAACTAGGAGGCATAGACAACTTCCGTCTCGAAGTATAGGATCGGTCTTATCCTTGCATAGAATGACCTAGCAAGATTCATCAAAGAAGAAGTGTCGAAACCAGATGTCAGCAGAAAGAAAGCAAAGCATCGGTTGACCCTAATCAGGGCTCAGAATTACATAGATCTAATCAAAGACCACCGATCCTGTGATAATTCCTATATATATAAGAACACTCTAAAAGAGATGTTTGACTCTCTAACAAATCCATAATGGTTGAAAGAACATCAACCAAAAGATGAACCTAAGATCTCAATTGAAGAATACTAAGATGTAGAAAAGAGAAATGATTCAAGAATATCTATCTCGAACTTCAAAGAATGAAAAAGTTACTGAGACAATTCAAGGGATATAAAATTATAATGAAAAATCTAAATGGTCTCATAAGACCTTGAGATGCATTCATCCAAATAAGTGCCATAAAGGAGAAACTATAGTTTGAGCCTATGGGAAGAATGCATCCAAGAAGAGACAAGGGTAGCTAACCTTGAAGCACTACTAGCAAGTGTTGGACATGATCAAGCCCTAGCTACTCATAAAAAAGGAGGAAGGGAAGAAACCCTACTCAAAAAGGGAAACACATAAAGAGCCTCAACCACTGCAACAATTCAACAACAAAGAATCTCATCCCAGAAGTTTTCCTTTAAGAAAGGACAATGCAAAGGAAGAGATCTCTCATCCATACAATGCTATCATTGTGATAAGATGGGACAAGGCTGCACTCATTGTCCTACCAAGAGAGAAGAATACAGAGGGAAGCACAAGAGGCAACATGCACACGAGTCGAAGATGAAGAACCACCATGAAGATGATTTCAAGGACCATGTCTTGATCTCACTCTCTCAGGATCCAATAACAGACACCCAGAGAGGACACATGGCTCATTGATACGTGCATCAAAACACATGACGAAAGTAAGAAAAGTACTCTTTGTATTTCGTAAATTTTTCTCAGGAAGTAACTCTTGGAGATTATTATAAATATCCCATCAAGGGAATATGAGAATTAAACTACAAGCTAGATTAAGAAAACTCAATAACGATGAATGATGTAATTTTATGTACCAGTTTTGAAGAAGAACTTACTTTCCATATCATCTTAGATAAGAAAGGCTATAGAGTTGCCTCATAGATGGAAGTTCTTATGTGGGCTAGAGGAGAAACCATAAAGAAGCAATCACATTGGAAATGAAGAAAATGGCCTATAGAAGCTAAAGGGTCACCCAGAACCTGCCATGACCCATACCATTGAAAACTCATGCAAACTTTGGCATAGAAGATTGGCCCACATCAACTAGCTAGCTACCATACATATGCAAAGTTGTCACAGTTTACTAGAACTCAAGGTTGACTATGAAGGTATATGCATTGGATGTGTGCAAGGGAAGAATAACAAGAACCCTTTTCCAAAGAGGGATAAAGTAAGGAGCATTGGAACTCATTCATCTAGACATGTGTGGCCCAAAGGATTTTGTTTGTTTATTATCTGATATAATGAATGGATGAATTAATATGTCTTGATAGAGAATCTTTCCGAAAGAAAGATTAAGATACCTCAAAGTCGATAATGAGGAGAATATAATTCCTGCAAGAGTTCTGTCTCTGCGATGTTGGTATCAAGAGGGAACTCAATACTCACTATAATCCCCAACAAAAAGGTGTAGCAGAAAGGAAAAATAGAACAATTATGGAAGTCAGAAGACCATGATTCACGCATCAAGATCTTCCCATGTGCTTAAGTGGGCGTATAACAATGGTGAAGGTTTGGCGTGCGTAACGGATTATCCCATAGTGCAATTGAGTTCAAGACCCCAAAGAAATGTTCACTGAAAGAAGCTAGAAGTAAGCCATCTCAAAATATTTATCGCTCCAAATTTCATACACATTCCGGAAGAGAAAGAAACAAGTTGGAACCCTCCTGAAAGAAGGGAATATTTGTGGGATACCGTGAAGCCTCCAAGGCCTTCAGAATCTAAATACCAGGTCACCGCCACATTGAGATCAACAAGGATCTGGACCTTTGATGAAGAAGCATCACTTAAGAAATCAAGAAGATGTCACTTTGAAGAAGTATATGAAGAGGAACTCTTAAACCTGTGGATTGTAAAACTGGTGGAGGGAAGTTCCCTGTGAGTCAGAACTTAAGGGGAGTCATAACTTCCTTTGATGAGGAGATTCCTGAAGATTATGATATAACAAAGTTCAAGAACCTTCCTCAAATGACCTTCAAAATAAAGCATGGGCAAGAGAGCTTATTCAAGATGGAGAGAAGTATGGTTTTCCGAAAGGAATCTCGAGACAGGTGAAAAGACCAAAAACATTCTCCGCCATTAACGGGTTTTCGATGTGTGATCTCCTCTAGATGAGGAGCCCACATGCCGGAAGAAGCTTCACCAAAAGAAGGAATGGGAAGATGCCATGACAAAAGAGGAATACCAATCCATAATAAAAGAACGCTGTACAGCCAGTTCCTGCACTAAAAAAGTATGGGACGGTATCCTACATATGGCTCTTTCAAAATAAAACATGTTGTTGATGGAAGTATTGAGAAATATAAAGTAAGATTTGTTGCTCGTGGATTTTCCCAAAGAAGGCATTGACTATGAAGAGACATTTGCTCTTGTACCCAGATACACTTCGATTAGACCATCATATCTCCTTTGCGTTTAAGATGAAATGGAAGTCGCACTGCATGGACGCGGAAGACAACTTTCCTAATGGTGTTATCAAAGAGAAGTGTATATAGAGCAACCTCTAAGATTTGAGGCTACATTGTGAGGTCTCATGTCTACGATTGAAGAAAGCCTTATACCTGGACAGAAGTAAAGCCCCTAGAGCTTGGTGGTATGTATTGTATAGACAGCTTGACGAGCTTAGGCTTTTACTCAAGAGTAAAAGTAGACTCAAATCTCTACTTCAAAATTATAGATAATGAACTTCAATAATCTTACCACCGGCGTGGATGAATTATTCTTAATTTGAGAAGAAAATCTCATCGTTGAATGTAAAAAAGAGACTGCCACATAATTTGAAATGAAAAACCTTAGCCTAATGCACTATTTATTTATTGTGGGTCTTCGAGGTATGGCGAGCCCAGAGAAGATCTTCTTAACCAAGGAAAGTACACGATCAAATCTTAAAGAGATTCAACATGCTAGGAATGTAAGTCCATGAATACACCCATGGAAACGGTTGGAAGCCGCTATTCCATGTTTCTGTCGTAATTGATAGATGTCACCGTACGTATTTATTATTAGATCACTGACAAATTCGACAAACACTGCACTGCATTTGGTTTTGTCGTGGAACATCTTGAGTCGGCCTCTTCTTGGTGAACCTTACGTTCACCTAGTGGCTGCAAACACGCGATGAGGTACCTTAAAGGTACAATAGATTATGGTCTCGTGCCTTGGCGATGGAGATCATTACTTCATACTGAGTGGATATACTAATGCATCAAGTGAAGCGCTAGTCGACAAAAAAAAACACTGATGTTGTTTTAGTTTGGGATCACCTATGATCTAGTGGCGTAGGAAGTAATCCAAAGATTTCAAGATAGCGGAAGCAGAGTACATTGCCGACATGTTCTACTAGTTGCTAAGCTATATGGCTTCGAAGTTGTTGACCTGTCTATTTGACCTAGAAATGAAATCAACCACGATCCTATGTGACAACTAGAGCCGCATAAAAATGACATAGAACCCAGACCTTAGCGATGTGTCAAAGCACATAGAGATTCGCCATCATTACATCCATAACATTATGCGCGTAGAGGATCATTGAAGTTCTATATGTCACATGGATGAACAAGTTATCGATGTGTTGACCAAAAGCCTCTATCTCGTAAAGTTTGAACACTTTGAGATAAGTTTGGTATAGTCCTAAAGGACCCTCCCCAGTTGGGAGGTGATCGACCCTCATCGCTAGATCGAAGCAAGATGATTCCTTATCGACTGCTAGTACTTCTGACCTCGCTGTTAGACGTAAATCAAGATGATGTGTGATTCCTTGCTTCTGACCTCATTGTTAGACGTAAAGCAAGATGACTCCTTGCTTCTGACCTCACTGATAGATGTAAAGCAAGATGATGTGTGATTCCTTGCTTCTGACCTCGCTGTTAGACGTAAAGCAAGATGATTCCTTTCTTCTGACCTCGCTGTTAGACGTAAAGCAAGATGATTCCTTGCTTTTGACCTTGATGTTAGACGTAAAGCAAGATGTGAAGGTCTTTCTCTTGAAAAATATAGCAAAGGATTTGGCTGGGTTTTCTTCCCTTGTTGAGAAGGGTTTCCCAGGATACTTATTGTGTTCTTGTGCATGGTGTTTCTTCTTTTGATCTTGGTTGTTGCAACATTATTGTTTATGGTTAAGTGAAATGCTAAAAATAGAATGAACTTCATGCTTAACCTAGCTTATGAAAAATCAACATGCCCTGGTGTGGCGACTAGGTGATGGCAATGTCACCCACAAACACCTAATGGAAATGAGAAGGTTGGCTCGTGATGAGATCCCGTTTCTCTCAGCCATGCAATTGAGATCCATTTCAGTGGTTTGGTGACTAGATGATGACAATTTCATACCACTAGATATCCATGGACGTGATAGGTCAACTCGTGATGAGACCTCTTATCCTTCAACTAACCTTTCAAGCATTTCTTTATTATATTGCGGGTCCCCTTTATTCAAAGATAAGTGCTTCATTGATTTCTTAGGTGATCCCTGGGCGAAGCATATGGAAGGTTTATATAAGGCTTTTATCTTTTACCCAACACCAACCCCTATGGACCTTTATTCCCTTCTTCCCATAGAATGAGGGACAACCCCTTCTTGGGTCAATATACCCTAAAATCCCAAGAGATAAGGAAATAAAGGGGAATAGTGATGGAAAGTGGTAAGTATGGTCGGGAATGGTACGATGGCTCATTAAGGGAGTTCCCAGTAGCAAACCCATCCCCAAGGAAAACCACTTACTAGGGCACAATGTCAAACACCAAGGCGAAGCAACGAAAAAGGCATAATGTCCAAGAACATATCATGAAATCTATAGCAATCTAAGATACAACATAATCAAATGGCTTAAATATTCAAATGATGCTCACCATAATATTGACTTGTACTCATGGAGAAAGGCCCACTACCTTCCGGAAGCCAGCTGGTGTGGTGGATGCCATCTGCAAACCTGTGACCATATGTGGTGGTGAGTGGATTTTCCATCTGTGCAAAAGGGTATTGTTGGTCACGTAGTCTCTCGGCACTCCATATTTGCAACTTAAGGGCCTCGAGACATTATCTCCTTAATTATCCACAAAATAGGGATAACATATGGCTCCTACTTGGGGACATGTGCTCGCAGTAGAGTGCATGAGAACCGCAACATCTCCTAGTAGACCTGTGCCTGCAAGGAAACATCAAACTGTCAAGTGCAGGATGGCCTACTCATCCTTGTTCTTATATGATGAAAATTCAAAACCCACTAAACTAGAAAAGAAAATTTTGACATTTTTTTCAAAAAATTCTAAACTAAGCATGAAATCAATATGCAAGTAGAGTAGAATGAAAATGAAATGCATCTAAACTAGTATGATCAATCAAGATGTAAATGCAGGGAATCAAAATGACTTACCTACTTACCTGGGGCCTTGGGGCCCTGAAGATCACGTGTTGGATGATGTCAGGTGAAGTCATACAACCAGTGAAACCATCTGATCATCTCATCAAAGTCTCCCCCTGTGCGTAATCATGTAATAAAACAAAGATAAGTTAAGCACATAATAATCATGAGTATAAACACACATATAATCAAAAAACTCATGAAGATGGGTGGGAGGGAGGAAATCATGTTGGAAAGAAAAACCAGCAGCCTTATCATCCCGCCTGAAATTGTAGCCACAAGACTGATCAATCCATCTCTGAAGGGGGCTACTATATGCAGACGAAGGCTCATCTTCATCGATGCATAAATACTCACTACTTGTCGAGGGCTGAGAAGAGATGAAAGATCGTAAGAATACTGCATGGTCTCTTGGAGAAGAGGGTAAGAGGTAAAGAACGGTCTCAAGTGTAGAAAAACAATGTCTCTTCCCCTATGAATCTCCATGGAGATCTCCAAGATGAAAATACTTATGCTTTAAAGAATGAACCTCTGACTGCTCTGAGGTGGCCACATCCTGGTATTCCTCAAAATCTAAGCACAGCGATTGGAAGTCCTCATAAAACAATTATGCATCCTCAAAAGGGTATGTACCAAAGGATGACTGGAGATCATTCTGAGTATGGTGTGACAAATCATCCTTGAAGGGGTGGAACAAATTTGTAACCATATCATCACCAAGCAGCCAAATATTTGAATCATATACGTATGAGGACCACTCCTCTGATTATGACACCCCCTCTGCCTGAAAGCTATCATCAATGTCATAAATGGGGTCTCTATCAAATTTGAGATAACTAAGATCCCATTTGTGTCTGTCGGTTTGTATGAAAGTGTCTATAGGCTCATCGACCATATTGAAGGGTTCTTTCATAAGACCATCAGTATGACTGAAAATGAACATATTTTCATCTGTGTGCACAGGAGGAGGAGAGGCATGGATGTCTTCAATTGGACCTTCATCATCGAGACCGATCGCTTCTTCAACATTAGGAGGTAAACAAGGTTGGACAACCTCACCTTCATTAAGCGGGATCAAAGATAATGATGCCTCAATATGTTGTGCTTTATCATAATTCTTCTTTCTTTTTATAGACAAGCCCCTTCATCGCCTCTTCATCACAAAAGGCTTGATTCTATGTGCATAGTTCTTTGCTTTCTTTTCTTCAAGGGGGCCTGTCATATCCAAGGTTTCCTCCGGCACTTCTTTATTTTCAAGGTGATGGAATAAAGCATCATCAAGGTCTTCGAAAGGGTCACAACTCATCGTGTTCTCTTCTTGATGACTTTCTTCATATGTTTGTTCTTCGAATACTTCTTCATCGTCAAGGGAAGGAAATAATCCTCTTATGTGATTCATCATTTCCTCGACAGCTTTATTGGTGGCCTTTTCCTTTTCCATCTGTAAAAGTTCCCTCTTCGAGGCATATCAATTTCTGGATGGGGGTTCATCCCATGGTGCCATATTTCCATTGATTGAAAGGACACCTCAATGGAGTCGCCAGATGAGATCAAGGCTCATCAAAAGATGGAAAGGGGGAAAGAGGGAAAGGAAGAGTTCTAGGAAGGTGGAGTCGCCAGATGAGTTTCAAGATGAACTCACCAAGAAAGGTGAAAAGGGAACGTCCCTTGGGTGGAATCACCAAGCAAGCTAAGGGAAAGACTTTGGGATAGCTCACCAAAGTGTTGTAAGGGTATGAAGAAGGTTCAAAATATTCCTCGGCAATGACACCAAAATGTTATAGTGCAAGTTGTAGGTTGCGAAAAGCCCGACCCAACCATGGTACAAGTGCTACAACTTGGGAATCCTACACCCAATGTCACCTCGATGTAGGTCTCGCACTTCAAGGGGTGACTAGGTCACTCTAGGGAGGCGATCTCGGTGACTCTAGCGGGATTGAGATGGAAATGGAAGGAAGTGGAAATGAAGCCCCTAAAGGTCAAGTCTAAATGGAAAGAAAAGTAGGGAGAGATGCCTTGTAAGTTAAGAAATGACTTCCCCACATGTATAGTACTTCTCCGGATAATTTGCCTGCCCGAGACACAAGAAAACACACTTTGCAATGATAGATATTAGTTGGATCAACAAGTTAAGCTTGTTGTCCCTAATTTGCTGCAGTAGATAACAATATATATCCACAAATAAATGGTACTATAAGCTACTCAATAAGTGCTAGAGATCAAGTAGAAATTGCAAGACAAAGACTAGCTAAACTCAAGATGAAAAACTAATATTCTAGCAAAAAAGATAAGGTTGTTGTAAACACTTGTCTGCAACAAATTCTATCAGCCTTATGGCTGTAACATTCAATGTATTACAGCAAGAAAATAAACCACTGAAATCTCCTCAAACTTTGCCAAAAAGTGTGATGGACCAAGGAGAACAAGTGTACAAACTTTGAGCAAAATCCAATGGTTGATAAGAGAGTTATTCAAGCAAGTAAGTTAGGGTTTTTGCAACCCTAATGGCTGAAGATGCAATTTTTTAACAGCAACAATAAGTAGCCCCTAGATGGAGACCCCCTAGTGGCTGTGAGGTGCCCAAGGCACAAGGAAAACAATCCACTTTGCAAGAAGTAAAAATGATCGAAAATCATGTTTACCAATGCAATATTTTATTTCTCCAATGCAACAAATCAATGACTAGTGTCTTTACTATTGGGTTAATCGAGTCACAAAGAGCTTAGAGAAGCTACCTCCTTGGGGGTGTAAGCCCTTTTACTCCCCAAGGAAAGTTTCTCTAAGCTAGGGTTTAAGCTAAGAGGGTGTATGCCCTTATACTTCTCTTAGAAAAACCTTAATCAATGAGATGAAGAAAATAAAATGATGAAGGCTATGGTGGGGGTGTATGCACTTATACTTCCCACCTAACTCCTAGTATAACAATACTTGAACTTGAAAAATGATAGCATTATAGTAGAAAACCATACCAAGATCAAGAGAAATGCCAAGATAAATCACCACAAGAGCTAGAAAGCATCATCCAAAGCTAGTGCTAGACCTTCCTCCATCAACCATTCATAACATAGCCATAAACAAGTGCACAAGAGCTAAAAGAGCCAAGAGGGCCAAAAATTTCGGACCAAGTCTCTCACAAGAGGGAGAGTTGTGTTTAAAATGAGATCTCAAGATATCTATTTATACAAAATGTAGCTAACATAGCTTGTCCATAAATTAAGGAGTAAAAAAGAAGATTAGGGGTCAACAACCCTAATCTTGCCCCCTTAAGAAAGTAACATTAAACAATTCACTTAAAATTTCACTTTTTGCACAAATAAAACCCTAATAGGAGGACGTCACCCCTTTAGGAGACGTTTTTCCACTTTGAGGAAGTCGTTGGTGTTGGATAAGCATGGATAGGCCTCCAAAGGCCATGTGTCAAGAATCTAAGCACTCATATCATGGTGGAGACCCTCTTCTCCTCAAAACGTCCATGTGTCAAAAGAGTGGCACCTCACCACCATGCCCTAGCCCCAAAAGCATGACATCAAGCTCAAAAGTATGATGTTTTTCCCCTCCTAGGCAAATCATTTGGCAAGTGAGGGTTGGGCTAGGTCCTCCAAGTCATCATCAAGGCCTTCCAAGTCTGATCTCTCTCATCTGGCATGTGATCCCCTGGCATCTAACTTGTGGGCTTGTAGCCCCATGGAAGCCCAAGTTAGGGTTGTTCTCCCAAAATTGTCCACCAACTAGGTCCTGCAAAGACAAATGAGCATGCCCTCCAAGGATCTCAAGTCATAACATCATGATAAGTGAATCCAATTAATAAATAAACCATCTAAGCATGTGCATCAAAGATCACTATATCAAACAATTAACAGTTCAAAGACACTATGCAACTTGTCAAGCTTAACTATGGGAGGGTTGACGAGGTGTCCTATTGGGTAGATCTTGCCCTAGGTCAAGGAGTGTTTCCAACAAATCCCTCTCTAAGCCATGTAAGGTGGATGAAGTGGTTGGGGTCAAGACTCAATGGGCATAGGGTTCGTGACATACAAGGGGTCGTAGTGTCTCATTCATGGGTGCCTTTGTAAAGGGTGTGTGGTACCTTCGTTCGCAATGCACTTTTCCCAAGCCCATCAATTGCCTTTTATCTTTATTTCTTTATATTTTCTTTCATAATAGCATAGGAGAGATTGAAGGTCACTACCCTAGCATGGTGACCAGGTGATGGAAATGTCACCCACAAACACGTAATGGAAATGAGAAGGATGGCTCGTGATGAGACCCCCTTTCTCTAAGCCATGCAACTGAGAGCCATTGCCTCGGTTTGGTGACCAGATGATGACAATGTCATACCACTAGATATCCATGGACATGATAGGTTGGCTCGTGATGAGACCTCCTATCCTTCAACTAATATTTCAAGCATTTATTTATTATATTGTGGGTCCCCTTTATTCAAAGATAAGCATTTCACTGCATTCTTGGGTGATCTTTGGGCGAAGCATCTGGAAGGTTTATATAAGGCTTTTATCTTTTACCCAACACCAACCCCTATGGACATTTAGCCCCTTCTTCCCATAGAATGAGGGACAACCCCTTCTTGGGTCAATATACCCTAAAATCCCAAGAGATAAGGAAATAAAGGGGAATAGTGATGGAAAGTGGTAAGTATGATCGGGAATGGTACGATGGCTCATTAAGGGAGTTCTCAGTAGCAAACCCATCCCCAAGGAAAACCACTTACTAGGGCACAATGTCAACCACCAAGGCGAAGTAGGGCAAAAGGCATAATGTCCAAGCACATATCATGAAATCCATAGCAATCTAAGATACACCATAATCAAATGGCTTAAATATTGAAATGATGCTCACCATAATACTGACTTGTACCTCATGGAGTAAGGCCCACTACCTTCCGGAAGCCAGCGGGTGTGGTGGATTCCATCTGCAAACCTGTGACCATCTGTGGTGGTGAGTGGGTTTTCCATCTGTGCAAAAGGGTATTGTTGGTCATGTAGTCTCTCAGCACTCCATATCTGCAAATTGAGGGCCTCGAGACATCATCTCCTTAGTTATCCACAAAATGGGGATAACAGGTCCTGGGCAGGGATCCAGGCAGTTAGTGAAAGTCTTCAAAGAAGGATCTGAGTGAGATGGAAAGGACAGCTTTTGTTTCAGAGGGAGAAGCCAATCAAGGGGATTGGAGAGAAACCATGGTAGTGGACATAGTAGCAAAGACATAACCACCTCCGGGTG
Organism: Picea sitchensis; assembly: GCA_010110895.2. Taxonomy (NCBI): domain Eukaryota; kingdom Viridiplantae; phylum Streptophyta; class Pinopsida; order Pinales; family Pinaceae; genus Picea; species Picea sitchensis. Next base: position 42,871 of record SNQJ01S0113114.1, read on the forward strand.
GTGGAAGTACCTTCCTTGCTAAGAGAGAGTGTTGACGTATCTAGCATCAGACATGTACTTCCACATAGGCTTGGTGTCTAACATGGTGAAGTCGTCCATGTAACCTCTCAGAACCTTAAGAAATTCACTTTATGAGTTAATTATTAAAGTGAATGACCTGATAAGTTATGCACCTGGCTAATAATCCTGAATAAAATCACTTTATTAATTAAAAGCACAACTAGGTTATTAATGAATTAATTAATGAAATCATAAAACTTGAAATCATACACATTGCACAAGATAGTTGGGTAAACACCCCTAGAAAAACCCTGAAGGAAAAACTAGATCTGATTTCGATTTTATTGATAAAATCCTTGGTCTCCCTTCCTAGGATAATGTCACATCTAAGGAAATTGCAATCAACAAATAACCTAGCCTACCTAGCTATTATCTCGCTTGTTTCCCCTTTCTCCTTCCTCTGACCTTGTCCAATTACAGTTGGATGAAATGCTCTTCACCCAATCCTTGAGATAACACTCACTCAATCTGCGTGTAACACAAGCACACGAGCAAAGAATCCCTCATTGCTCCTATGTGTTCTTTGTGTGTCTAATCCTCTCACTTAGGTTGTGTTTTATTATGTTGAGTTAACCCTAAATCCAAAACCCTAGATCTTCTAAAGTGTTCAACGGCCAAAATCTAATCTCACGTTGACTTCAGATCTAATGGCTAGGACTTAATCAACTCACTTAAGTTAATAATGTCAAATAAACTTAGGCATTTAACTTAATTAACCTCACATTAATCTAAAAGGTCATTCACTTTAATAATTAACTCATCAAGTGAATTTCCTAAGGTTCTGAGAGGTTATAAGGACGACTTCCACGTGCTAGACACCAAGCCTATGTGGAAGTACATGTCCAATGCTAAATGCATCAACATAATAAAGGTTGGTTGGCATAAATCCCTAGGAATACTCATGAAAAAGTATAAATACAGGAGTAACATTGTATTAAGATGGGTTGGATGTTGGATGTATTGTTTTGTAGCAAGCATGGTTTGTGGAGAGATTCCTTCCATGAGTATTTGATGGTGTTACCCCACCTTAAGGGTTCTTCTCTATATTCTTATGTTGTTTATGGTTTGAATGTTTAGTATCTCTAAAGTTAAAGGATTAATTCTCAAGCTCAAGGGTTGATATTTTATATTTTGTTATTTTATAGATCAAGGTTTCTTGCATGGGATGAGCTCAAAATATGTCCCTAAAGTGTGGATACAAGTACCATTAGCCACCAATTGCCTTGGAGTGCTCATCAAGAAAGCCATCTCCAATAAAATAATAATAAAAACCATGTCAAAGGGAGTGCTCTCCTAGGAATGTGATTATTCCTTCTTGGGATGCTAAAATAATGCCAAACTTCCCCTTTAAATCTAGAGCGCTTCTCAAAAAGTGTGCTTGGACCTTGATTCAAGCGCATTTAAGACCCACTCATCCTCCAAAATGGTCCCATGAATAGTGCACCCTAGGAATGTGCGCAAGGGGTGGGATGCCCTCATAGTGAATAACAACAAATCCTCCATGTGCAACCTTTTGGCCAAGGCTTCTTTGCTATACAACATGCAGTTGATGCTCAACAAAGGGAGCATTCTTCCTAGGAAAAAGTGTCAAACAATTAAGCCATAAAACCTGCTAGTAGACCCTTAGTTAATGGGCACTCCCAAGAAAATATATTGACCAAGAGTGAAGGTGTTGAAGTATCCAATGTAACCACTACACGTATGGTGACCTCCAACACCCAATGCCTCTCCAGCTAGCCTCCAATATGTGCATGTGCCTTAGGATGTGTGAGTTGCACCCTTGATAAATGAATATGCATAAAAATATGCCAATAAGGTCTCCAAAAGGCAGAAATTTACCACATGGCACCATGCCTCGGAATTTGTAGTAATGCCTCAAAAGGTGATTCTCAATGGAGGAATATACATCAAAAACTTCAATCCAAGGCCTCCAAACCAAACCATCTAGAAAAAGTTTGTTGAAAAAGGTCTACAATATTGGTACAAGTCTCCATGCATCATTAGTGACAACAACCACAATGGTTGTTTACTCCAAACCGTCCATTTGAGAGAGAAAGGAAATCACAAACATAAGGGAAAGAGTTGTTGGCCATTGCTCCCATTTCTTATTTGAATTTTTAAATGAATCACTAGAAATCAGCATTGCATCTTTTCACTAGCCATTATTTGAATCCATCACTATCATATTATTGTTTGATTGTTAATTCCCTAAAGCATCCCAACAATTGTTCATCCAATTGAGTACCCACAACATTAATTCATGTTTGCCCGAATCATTAGGTGGAATCTACAATGCAAACTTCCATTTGCTTGGTCATTGGCATAGTATATTTGCTTGTATTCTGTGTGACTCCATATTCCAGTGCCAAAACTGCCTCATGCACTCAATCCATGTATGATTTCCTCCTACAACCATCGTTGTGAATTGTCCATACACTAGGCACCAATACAAAATCAACCAATTCACCTCAAGACTGTGCATTTGATTGCTCATCTATAGCCATCTATGTATTGGCCTAAAATCATATATATAATCATAACAATAATCTAATTTTAAAGTCACGACCAAGCCAGACACCAAATTGGTGTATGAGACCCCCTTGTTTGTGGGACAAGAGACCCCCTCCGCACGGCGATTTGACTGCTAAAGTCTACAGATCTGTACATACCCTACCCCCCTCTGGATTTGAACCTATGACCTCCGAGGAGGAAACACATGTTCTTAACCATTAGACCCACTCATGGTTATATCTGTGTGTGTGTGTGTGTGTAATATCTCATGGCTAAGGTGAAAGTTAATACAAGAACAAAGTGATGCATCTTGTTTACTACTTGATTGTGTTGTGAATGGGCAAATATATGATTAAGTGCTAGGTTGAATATTGTAAACTTCCAGAGTACATTGTTTAGTTGGCATAATACACAAGATAGTGGACTTGTTCAATGGTTGAGCATTGGCCTTGGCACTACAAAACAAATACACCAAGTATTAAGACCAAAGATAAACAGAGATATTCATTCATGGTAATGAATTCATATTGAAGAAACTCAATCTCGGTTTGAGTTTGATAGTGAATTGCAGAGACATCAATATTTGTTTTAATCTCATAGAGAAAGATCCATGTTGAGACGGACAGGCAAGCCATAGGCCTACCATTTAAGGATCAATAAATATCTTGAAAAAAAGGGGAAATTATAGCTACAAAATTTGCGTAATTGATCCATCATTTAACCAGTGGTTGTGAATCTTACTTGCATGGTAGTATTGCATTGGAAGAACTACAAAGTTGATAAAACAAAAGGAAACATTAACTCCTATAAAAATATGGAAATTGCATCAAACTCAAAGACCCACCACCATGTACTAGTATACCAAGAACTTCATCAAGATCAACTTGGGATTTTCTATTCCTATATCTATATCTAGATGTTGCATCCCACTCATCTACA
>SNQJ01S0113114.1:57181-74855 GCA_010110895.2 Picea sitchensis
AGTTATTGGTTTCACTAGTGGACGACCAATTAACAAATCACGAGATTGGAGATGCCAGGAAGTGAGCAGCTATCAAAGAAACACTGTGCAAAGATGAGAAAATCAAAATAGTGGATTCCATGTTAAGATTGACAAGGTCCAAATACCATTTGAAGAAATGGATGTGCAGGCTGACATGAACTTGGAGATTTTCTTGAATAATGATGAGGAACAGGTACTGGCCGAAGCAGTTCCTTTGGAGATCGAGGAAAAGGTAATCCCAGGGAAGGAGGGGAAGTTGAAGATTTCAAAGATAAGAAGAGAACTTTGAATAAACCATAGAGATCAAGTGAAAAGATGGTCATCCATTGGGAAATTTGTTGGATATAACTGATAAGAAAGATTCAGAAAAAGTGGAAAGCATATATGGAGAAACATCTAAAGGTTCTGCAGATCATGGTGAGAGTTGTCCCAATGCCACCTCTATAAAATTTTGAGCATCCATTGGAAGAGATGCATGAGGAAAGTGAGAATGTAGTACAGGATAGGATGGACGATGGAGAAGAAAAGGAAAAGCATCTAGAATGATGGAAAGAACCATCTGGAGCTGCCAATGTCCACAATGAGGCAGCTGTCCAAGGTGTTCCAAAGGCATTATTGTCTCATCTGTGTGAAGCCCCTGAGATATCTGTAGCTGCCAGTCGTTTTGTAGATACCAAGGGACTGAATGCCAAATCAATATCAACAGCTCAAGAGGGGAACTTTCATGAACTGAGAGATTTCCTTGAATAATGATAAAGGAACAGGTAGTGGCCAGAGCAATTCCTTTGGAGATTGAGGAAATGGTAATCCCAGGCAAGGATGGGAAGTTGAAGAACCAAATTCATTAAGATCATTGTATGACTTACACCAATGGAAAAGTAAAGAAGCATGTGCCAGATGCAACATTAACAGTGGACTCAGAGGTCGAGTCAACAGGTGATGAGACTGAGGATGATGAAGAAGAGCAGGACACAAGATCTTCCTTGACTGGAACAACAGCTGCTAATGCAGTTTCTAACAACACATCCACAAGCAGTTCAGGATTTTGCATCTTCTAGGTCTCCTGGCAGGCCTAGGATCCTCAGCCATTTCGGAACAAATGGTACCTTGGAATCTGCACATATCAATTTGTAGAGGATCATTCTACTGGAGACTTAGATGAGAACACTAAAACCTGTGAAAATCTCCAGATGATCAGAGTGAAATTATTCTGACTTGCCCACAGATTGGGTCAGTTTCCACCCAATGTTGTGGTTGCACAGGTCTTGTACAGGGTTGGTCTGGTGGAGCAGTTGAGGAGAAGCAGAAATTCCAGCAGAACTGGAGCCTTGAGTTTTCACATAACAAGTGCACTTGCAGAGGAGCAAGAAACAGCTGGGCAGGAGGGCCTTGATTGCAGAGGGCTGGAGTTGGTAAGGGTGCAACCATCAACTCAATTTTCAATGAGGGGAAGTCTAGAAGAAATGCATTTGTGTTAGGAACAAAGAAGGTCCAGGAGATTGTAGAAGCAGTTCAAGGCATTATGGTTAGAGTGATTGATACACCTGGGCTTCTAGGTTCTTTTGCTGATCAGCACCACAATGAGAAAGTTCTGAAATCAGTCAAGTCTATTATCAAGAAGACACCRCCAGATATTGTTTTGTATTTTGGTCAGCTGGATATGCCGATTAGGGACTATGGAAATCTGCCATACTTTATGAAGAAGACACTCATAGGTTCCTTTTGTTAAAATAAGCAATGATTTACAGTCCTTGAGCAGGGACTCAAGGACTGCCCATGGATGTCAATATTATGTTATGGAATGTCAAGGGTGCTTCAGGTGATGTCAGGCACTCTGCTATCTATAGTGCCATTTTTAATTTTAGATCAGATGTTTCTCTTCTTACAAGAAATCAAAGTCACTGGATTTTGGCTTCAGTCCTTGATGAGTAGTTGGAAGGAATATTTTCTCAATATCTTTCACAAGGATTGCAAAGGAGGGGCAGTGTGCAGAGTGATCCCTTGGCTTGCTGCATCCATCATGGACAGTGGGCAGTACCTATCCATGAGATGTTACTTGAAGCCTGGATATCAATTTCGATTCAGGGAATTTTGTTTTATTTATGCTCCAAAGAACTCGATTGATAGGATCCAATTGTTGGATTGGATCACTCCCTGAGTCCCTACCAACTTCTGACTGGGTTATTGGAGGAGATCTCAAAGAGTGCAAAGGGGAGATAAAGTGGGTGGAAAAACCAGTACTCTAGGACCTACAGAAAAATAAAGATGTGAACATAGCAGATCAATGTGGGGAATTTCTGACGTGCTAGTGGGAATCATGGGGCTGGTACACTTGGTGTAACTGCCAAAAACTTAGAAGTTGAAGTGAGATTACAAGCCAGGCTTGACATGCTCTATACAGAAATTTAGATTGTCACTTTCACAAGCAAGTCACAGCATCTTGTTCTAATGTAAGACACGATTACAGGATCTGATCACTTACAGTTACCTATCAGCACTTCCATGTTTCTTGGTGGGAATCTGGGTCCGACTCCCTCTATTCCTTACATGTTGATCGTCTCTTTGTTGGACTCCCGGGAAAGTATTAAGGTCATTCAAAACTTTGGAGTCTGTTCATTTGCCTATAAAACCATTCAGGTTGGATGTTGTGTTGGGGGCTAGTGATCCAAAGAACAATTAAATTCCTTCGAGGCCGGGGTCATTTGATTTTTCATGGTTGGCGTGCAAGGGAATGCTTCCTCAAAACCCTGCCAAGTCAAGCCAGAAAGAACCTTGAAGATGATACATTCACTAAAGAAAAAGCTTCTGTAGCAGGAAGCTTGGAATAACAACTCCAAGCGTTTGAAGATTATAAGGTCAAAGCGGCCAAAATCAGAGTGAGAGTATTTATTAATCTGGAACGAAATCCCGCCATAGAGTTATGCCACTGTATTAATAGTTTGTAATACATCCCATAGATAACAACCAGAAGGCATGACCTAGATACCACTGGCTATGTTAGTACTGGAGTAAGGGAGGATGCTATCACAACAACATACGGAAGAAAAGGAAATTGTGCTATGAAAATGTATTTCTAATTCTAAAAGGGAGGCAGGCCTCTAAGTGTATCCTAGTTCTCAAGGTCCTTAGGTGGGTTAAAACAAGGGATGAGGATAAAATTAAGTTCTTCCAAACTCATTTCCAAAAGATTTTTACCCCAAATGGGTGTGATGTTGGGAGGAGTGAAGCTAAGAATCTCATGAAAATGGTGATTCCTAACAAGATTCTCAAGTTTGAGCAGTCCTTATCTTGCTGTCTGAACAAGGATGAACTATTGAAGGCTATCTAAGAAATGGAAAAGGGTGGATCATTAGGTGTGGATGGAGTACTGGGTGAATTTTATTTGTCATTGATATACTAATGATGTGCCAAAACTCCCCGAGTGTGGGGTATATGCAAGGAACAAGTTATTGTAGGACTAATTAAATTAATCTCCAAAGGTTCTAAAAAGAGACATTGGGGGGTTGATGACCCATAACCTTGCTGAATGTCTCTGACAATGTATTAGCCAAAGCTCTTGCTAATCGGATTAAGAACATATTTGCAAGTACAGTTTACCCTGAACAAATAAGTTTTATAAAGTGCTAACACATTCTGGGGAACCTTATAACAGAATGAGAAAGTTTGCTTTGGGCTTGAAAAACAAATGAAAAGGTTTTGTTCTGTAAGATTGATTGTGATGCCTATGAGTGAATTGAGTGGGATTTCATCCTTGACATGCTCCAGTGGGTGGGCTTTGGCAACATTTTCATGCATGCAGTCAAAAATCATTTTTCAAATGTCTCCACTAGAGTGTGTGTCAATGGTGCACTTTCAGAAGCTTATCACCCTTCAGAGATCCTTTTCCAAGGGTTCCTGTTAGCCCCTTATCTATGCGTGATAGGGACAAGTGCGTTCCCTTATCTATATGTGGTAGCAGAAGATGCATTGGGTTATCTTCTTGAGGCTGCATGCTTTACAGGAACTTCCAGATGGTGAACGACTACTTAATGTACATTTTACGGATGACTCCGCACTTACCCCAGCTCTCACCCAAGAATCTATTAAAGGAACGTTGCGTTGTCTGGACACTTTTGCCAGAGCAGTTGGAGTTCTGGTGAGAAAAAGATGAAGCTCTTATAATTCAATAAGATCCTCCTAAACAGCTTGATAAGAAATGGAAATTTGTACAACCAGGACAGATAATGAGATTTTTTTTAGAATCATATCTGTATAGATCTCTAGAAGGGAAACAACCAGCACAGATCTAGTTCTTCACAAAAACCAGGACTTACAAACCAGTCCGAACATACAATGATTACATAGTTACTGTGCCAAACCAAAACAACCAAAACTCATGTTCTACCAAACTATTACACAGTCCTAGCAGAGCTGTCTGATTTTCAACAAAACAGAGACAGTGCAAAACATAAACATGTGAGCAAATTCCAGCTTGGGATGAGCTACTAAGGCTTGGGAGAATTGACCTTCAGTTCTGGCATCTCCTGCACTATGGTGTGTTGCTGGACATTGATGCCTTACATGCAGATACTCTTCAGCATACTGAGAGATTTATCCTCTAACTCGGCATTTTGTGGAAAAGCCTTTTTTTATTATAGAACCAAAGGGCTTTATGATAGGATCTGCCTGGACTTCTCTATGATACAAAAGCTAAATAGAATATGGGCAGTTTAGGATCATGTAGCCAGATGGGTTAGGAGATTTCAAGGTATCTTTGAAGCACATATTTCATTCAAAGCTTGAGTTCTTGGATGGTTGATCCTCAATAATAGCCTAGCAGTTATAGATAGATTCCACTTTATAGGCTATACAGATTACAGATGCGTGGCTCAGCAGAAGACATAAACAGTCAAGCATCTTTTGCGTGGCTGCAAGGTACCCCTAACTTTCTTGCAGAATTTCATTCTTTGTTTATTGCCCCTCTCCGATGGAAGCGATTCATCTTTGGGGATAAGTGGATGATTAAACAGGCAAAAAGAACCATATGTTATACTCTAAAGATTAGCAAACATCTCCTTTTTATGGCAGAGACACTGCCGAGCCACATTCAATGCACAAAATACACCGCTTAATCTTGGGGAAGTTGTTATGTTCAAATATGGTTTGGCTGTGAAGTTCAATGTAGAAAATACACCACTTAATCTTGAGGAAGCTGTAATGTTCAAATCTGATTTTCTTGTAAAGTTTAAATTTAGAAAATGCATTGGTTCTCTTGAGGTTGGATCCAAAGTAGACATGTTTTCCCTACTTGCTTACATAGGGAAGTGGAACAAGCATGTACTTTGAACAGAAATGTATGATTTTATCAGAGTTAAATTGGTACACTTTCCCAAGGGTAGGGAGTGTGCTTGCCAAGTTCCCCCATCCTCCTGGGATGGGGGTACTCTACCGGGGATGTTTTCCCAAGTATCTTTTTGGGGGGACGTGAGGAAATGCACATGGGGATGTTTCCATGAAAAGGGGATGCCCACAAGTACCCTAAAAAAAGGCACTTTTGGATGTTCCCTTCCCAAAAAAAAATGTGCTATGAAGAGAAAAATAGAAAAATAGTAGTAAACGAAAAAAATTACAAACCCTAAAGCAACTACCTTTGAAACCCTAATTACCCTTCATATAAACGTCTCTACACCTACCCAAACTCACATTTACATTTATGTTTTTCATCTATTTGATTTTTTGGTATTTCAGGCAGGGGCAAAGTCTCATATGCCATTCCCCAAAAGTTGGTGGTTCTTCCACACGTCCCCTGGGCACATTTCCACGTCTCCACATATTGGAAACTTGGTGGAACATTGGATTTTATGATGTAGTTTCTTTTTTGCATTAATGAATTTTTCACTATTAGAGAAATTTTTGGGTCAGCTGTTTGGTTTAATACTGTTGTAACCCTCACCCTTGCTGCATTTGCTCCACCTAATTGCCCAGATGGTACTCCTCTGAGCTATAAGATGTTGTAATTCAGCACTCACATGTGGTTCAACAGGCTATTCACCAAGCAACTGGAGACATGCATCTTATGAATCCTTCATCTCTTCTGGTGGGGAATCATTCTGCCTGCAGGACCTATAGGCAACCACAGAGTTCTGCTAAATAGGCAGATTTGGAAGCCTTAGTTACTACTACTTTACTTTGCATCTAAAATTCCGACCAAAGAAAATGCACTCTAAACTTGCAACACAGCACACATAGTAAGCTATTTGGTTCTCATCCAAGCGCCTTGCCTTTGACTTTCCTCCTGTTTTCTCTGCTGCAGTCAAGGCCAAGCTTAAGTTGCCAGAAGAGCATTTGGGAGATGAGGATGCTTCGGATGGGGCTTCAGATACAGAAGATGAATTTGAATATGATAAGCTACCTCTACTCGGGAATTTAACAGTCTTTTAGCTAGTGAGTAGAGAGCGAAGGAAAGCCACTTTGATGAGTTGGGTACAGGATAAAATTGGTCGTGGAAAAACTGTTGAAACGAAGATGACATTAGAGGAAGCGCTAAGGATTATGATCTATGTTACCCGGATCCGGATCCGGATCCACATCCGGATCCGCCAGTTTTTTGAAAAGCCAGGATGCGGATACTGCCGGGAAACGACAAGTACAAACAATATAAATATATTTTTTATAATTTTTAAAAATAAAAATGATAAATTTTACATTATATAACTTGTATATTTATATTATAAATTTTACATTATATAACTTGTATATTTATATTGTGTAATACTTATATCAAATAATTAAAAGTTTAATAAACTTAGAAATTATATAATTTGTATATTTATATTGTGTAATACTTATATCAAATAATTAATACAAAAGTTTAATAAACTTAGAATTAATGTAGTATTTATAAGTATTAACATTAATTTTATTTATACAAATTAAATTATAAATATTCTTAATATTTATAATTATAAACATTCTTATAAGTCCTGTGAGACGGTAAGACAAGCGTACCTTTCTCCAAGAGTGGGAGGAGGTCTTGTGGTCGAACCCTGCTGAGTCTCCGGGATGAAATTTGTAATGCTGCTGTGTAAACAGTTTATATACTGATGAATCTAAACGAGAAACTTTCCCGTGGAAAAAAAAAAACATTTTTATAAATGTTCTAAACATAAAGTAAAAGGAACAATTTATTTAATAATAAACATAAAGTTAAAAGTACTAAACATAAAGGGGCAAATTATTTAATAATAAATATAAAGTAAATGGGGCAAATTATTTAATAATAAACATAAAGTAAAAAGGCCAAACATAAAGTCAAATTAAAGTAAAAGGGGCAAATTAACATCAACCGCACGAAATAACATAAACCATATATTATTACAGTGCGCGAGCGTTTCAAAATTCACAAGTACCATAACCAACGAGCATTTCAAAATTCACAACTCTGATTACAGTGCGCAAGCGTTTCAAAATTCACAAGTACCGAGTAATTGTAATGTATTACTAATTTTTAAGAGCGAAGTACCATATATCAAATTTACAAGTACCATAACCAATGAAGTATCACTCGTATTAACTAATTTTTAAGAGCGAGCGGATCCGAATCCATATCGGATCCAGGGATTCAGCGTCTCGACCCCATGGATCCGATAACATTGATGGAAACATGGAGGAGAACTCTGGTGTACATCCATGCCCATGTCAATGTCAAATATGGCTTTGCCACCAACCTTTGATGTCGATAATATTAATAGATAAGGCTATCTTGATACATCCAATCAATGCCTAATTGAGTCTATTTTGAAAACTCATGGTTGGACCGTGACATTGGGTGTGAAGGATTGAACTTAGAAAAATAATTTAAGATTCAAAAAAATGTTGTCTTGATTCCAAGTAAAGTTACGAAGGACAAAAAGGAGGCCAACTGGAAAATGGAATGTGTTGGGACTCTGAAACATGGAGAGGGAAATATGACTATGGGAGGGCTGGATATTCAGACTATTAGTAAAGAATTTTCATTCACTATGCATATTAAAACTAGGTTTAGTAATTTTAAGCACCACGAACCACAGTCGGACTTACCAACACATTGTTAAGTGATGTTGTCTTGGTTGTATGGATTGAGGAATTTCAAGATGCTTAAGCTGGTTTCTCATAGGAGTACCATAACAGGTCATGAAGATGCAACATATCAAGCGTAGAAGTTACTTTGAGAAACCCTTGGACTACCCAATAGTTCATTCACTTTGTAGTATCTACACTATGCTCTCCATTATGGATTGATATAAGGATCTTGCTATTGGGCTCAACCTATGATCTCAGTTCGTAATAGGACAAAATACAACCATGATCACTTGAGTAAATTTGAATAATGACAGTGCAGGGCAAGTTATCATGTGTACCAATAGTCCATAGCAACTTTGGCAAGCCTTGATACGAATCATTCCAATTTTTGGGAATCTTGTTGGAAATAGATTTTTTGGGTCATTTAATCCTATGTTGTAGATGAGTGGGATGCAACATCTAGATATAGATATAGGAATAGAAAATCCCAAGTTGATCTTGATGAAGTTCTTGGTATACTAGTACATGGTGGTGGGTCTTTGAGTTTGATGCAATTTCCATATTTTTATAGGAGTTAATGTTTCCTTTTGTTTTTATCAACTTTGTAGTTCTTCCAATGCAATACTACCATGCAAGTAAGATTCACAACCATTGGTTAAATGATGGATCAATTACGCAAATTTTGTAGCTATAATTTCCCCTTTTTTTCAAGATGTTTATTGATCCTTAAATGGTAGGCCTATGGCCTGCCTGTCCGTCTCAACATGGATCTTTCTCTATGAGATTAAAACAAATATTGATGTCTCTGCAATTCACTATCAAACTCAAACCGAGATTGGGTTTCTTCAATATGAATTCATTACCATGAATGAATATCTCTGTTTATCTTTGGTCTTAATACTTGGTGTATTTGTTTTGTAGTGCCAAGGCTAATGCTCAACCATTGAACAAGTCCATTGTCTTGTGTATTATGCCAACTAAACAATGTACTCTGGAAGTTTACAATATTCAACCCAACGCTTAATCATATATCTGCCCATTCACAACACAATCAAGTAGTAAACAAGATGCATCACTTTGTTCTTGTATTAACTTTCACCTTAGCCATGAGATATTACACACACACACAGATATAACCATGAGTGGGTCTAATGGTTAAGAACATGTGTTTCCTCCTCGGAGGTCATAGGTTCAAATCCAGAGGGGGGTAGGGTATGTACAGATCCATAGACTTAAGCAGTCAAATCGCTGTGCGAAGGGGGTCTCTTGTCCCACAAACAAGGGGGTCTCATACACCAATTTGGTGTCTGGCTTGCTCATGACTTTAAAATTAGATTATTGTTATGATTATATATATGATTTTAGGCCAATACATAGATGGCTATAGATGAGCAATCAAATGCACAGTCTTGAGGTGAATTGGTTGATTTTGTATTGGTGCTTAGTGTATGGACAATTCACAACGATGGTTGTAGGAGGAAATCATACATGGATTGAGTGCATGAGGCAATTTTGGCACTGGAATATGGAGTCACACATAATACAAGCAAACATACTATGCCAATGACCAAGCAAATGGAAGATTGCATTGTAGATTCTACCTAATGATTTGGGCAAACATGAATTAATGTTGTGGGTACTCAATTGGATGAACAATTGTTGGGCTGCTTTCGGGAATAATTGTTGGGATGCTTTAGGGAATTAACAATCAAACAATATGACAGTGATGGATTCAAATAATGGCTAGTGAAAAGATGCAATGCTGATTTCTAGTGATTCATTTAAAAATTCAAATAAGAAATGGGAGCAATGGCCAACAACTCTTTCCCTTATGTTTGTGATTTCCTTTGTCTCTCAAATGGACGGTTTGAAGTAAACAACCATTGTGGTTGTTGTCACTCATGATGCATGGGGACTTGTACCAATATTGCAGACCTTTTTCAACAGACTTTTTCTAGATGGTTTGGTTTGGAGGCCTTGGATTGAAGTTTTTGATGTATATTCCTCCATTGAGAATCACCTTTTGAAGCATTGCTACAAATTTTGAGGCATGGTGCCATGTGGTAAATTTCTGCCTTTTGGAGACCTTATTGGCATATTTTTATACATATTCATTTATCAAGGGTGCAACTCACACATCCTAAGGCACATGCACATATTGGAGGCTAGCTGGAGAGGCATTGGGTGTTGGAGGTCACCATACGTGTGGTGGTTACATTGGATACTTCAACACCTTCACTCTTGGTCAATATATTTTCTTGGGAGTGCCCATCAACTAAGGGTCTACTAGCAGGTTTTATGGCTTAATTGTTTGGCACTTTTTCCTAGGAAGAATGCTCCCTTTGTTGAGCATCAAATGCATGTTGTATAGCAAAGAAGCCTTGGCCAAAAGGTTGCACATGGAGGATTTGTTGTTATTCACTATGAGGGCATCCCACCCCTTGCGCACATTCCTAGGGTGCACTATTCATGGGACCATTTTGGAGGATGAGTGGGTCTTAAATGCGCTCGAATCAAGGTCCAAGCACACTTTTTGAGAAGCGCTCTAGATTTGAAGGGGAAGTTTGGCATTATTTTAGCATCCCAAGAAGGAATAATCACATTTCTAGGAGAGCACTCCCTTTGACATGGTTTTTATTATTATTTTATTGGAGATGGCTTTCTTGATGAGCACTCCCTTTGACATGGTTTTTATTATTATTTTATTGGAGATGGCTTTCTTGATGAGCACTCCAAGGCAATTGGTGGCTAATGGTACTTGGATCCACACTTTAGGGACATATTTTGAGCTCATCCCATGCAAGAAACCTTGATCTATAAAATATCAAAATATAAAATATCAACCCTTGATCTTGAGAATTAATCCTTTAACTTTAGAAATACTAAACATTCAAACCATAAACAACATAAGAATATAGAGAAGAACCCTTAAGGCAGGGTAACACCATCAAATACTCCTTATGGAAGGAATCTCTCCACAAACCATGCTTGCTACAAAACAATACATCCAACATCCAACCCATCTTAATACAATGATACTCATGTATTTATACTTTTTCATGAGTATTCCTAGGGATTTATGCCAACCAACCTTTATTATGTTGATGCATTTAGCATTGGACATGTACTTCCACATAGGCTTGGTGTCTAGCATGTGGAAGTCGTCCTTGTAACCTCTCAGAACCTTAGGAAATTCACTTGATGAGTTAATTATTAAAGTGAATGACCTTTTAGATTAATGTGAGGTTAATTAAGTTAAATGCCTAAGTTTATTTGGCATTATTAACTTAAGTGAGTTGATTAAGTCCTAGCCATTAGATCTAAAGTCAATGTGAGATTAGATCTTGGCCGTTGAACACTTTAGGAGATCTAGGGTTTTGGATTTAGGGTTAACTCAACATAATAAAACACAACCTAAGTGAGAGGATGAGACACACAAAGAGCACATATGAGCAAAGAGGGATTCTTTGCTCGTGTGCTTGTGTTACACGCAGATTGAGTGAGTGTTATCTCAAGGATTGGGTGAAGAGCATTTCATCCAAGTGTAAGTGGGCAAGGTCAGAGGAAGGAGCAAGGGGAAACAAGCGAGATAATGGCCAGGTAGGCTAGGTTATTTGTTGATTGCAATTTCCTCAGATGTGACATTATCCTAGGAAGGGAGACCAAGGATTTTATCAATAAAATCAAAATCAGATCTGGTTTTTCCTTCAGGGTTTTTCTAGGGGTGTTTACCCAGCTATCTTGTGCAATGTGTATGATTTCAAGTTTTATGCTTTCACTAATTAATTCATTAATAACCTAGTTGTGCTTTTAATTAATAAAGTGATTTTATTCAGGATTATTAGCCGGGTGCATAACTCACCAGGTCATTCACTTTAATAATTAACTCATAAAGTGATTTTCTTAAGGTTTTGAGAGGTTACAAGGACGACTTCACCATGCTAGACACCAAGCCTATGTGGAAGTACATGTTTGATGCTAAATACATCAACACTCTCTCTTAGCGAGGAAGGTACTTCCACCACTCGGAGGTGGTTATGTCTTTGCTACTATGTCCACTACCATGGTTTCTCTCCAATCCCCCTGATTGGCTTCTCCCTCTGAAAGAAATTTTTTCCTTTCCATCTCACTCTGATCCTTCTTTGAAGACTTTCACTAACTGCTTGGATCCTTGCCCAAGACATGTTATCCCCATTTTGTGGATAACTAAGGAGATGATTTCTTGAGGCCCTCAATTTGCAGATATGGAGTGCCGAGAGACTACATGACCAACAATACCCTTTTGCACAGATGGAAAACCCACTCACCACCACAGATGGTCACAGGTTTGCAGATGGCATCCACCACACCAGCTAGCTTCCGGAAGGTAGTGGGCCTTGCTCCATGAGGTACAAGTCAGTATTATGGTGAGCATCATTTCAATATTTAAGCCTTTTGATTATGTTGTATCTTAGATTGCTATGGATTTCATGATATGTGCTTGGACATTATGCCTTTTTCCCTGCTTCGCCTTGGTGGTTGACATTGTGCCCTAGTAAGTAGTTTTCCTCGGGGATGGGTTTGCTACTGGGAATTCCCTTAATGAGCCATCGTACCATTCCCGATCATACTTACCACTTTCCATCACTATTCCACTCTATTTCCTTATCTCTTGGGATTTTAGGGTATATTGACCCAAGAAGGGGTTGTCCCTCATTCTATGGGAAGAAGGGGCTAAAGGCCCATAGGGGTTGGTGTTGGGTAAAAGATAAAAGCCTTATATAAACCTTACAGATGCTTCGCCCAAAGATCACCTAAGAATGCAATGAAATGCTTATCTTTGAATAAAGGGGACCCACAATATAATAACTAAATGCTTGAAATGTTAGTTCAAGGATAGGTCTCATCACGAGCCGACCTATCACGTCCATGGATATCTAGTGGTATGACATTGTCATCATCTGGTCACCAAACCGGGGCAATGGCTCTCAGTTGCATGGCTTAAAGAAAGGAGGTCTCATCACGAGCCATCCTTCTCATTTCCATTACGTGTTTGTGGGTTCCATTTCCATCACCTGGTCACCACACTAGGGTAGTGACCTTCAATCACTCCTTATGCTATTATGAAAGAAAATATAAAGAAATAAAGATAAAAGGCAATTGATGGGCTTGGGAAAAGTGCATTGCGAACGAAGGTACCACACACCCTCTACAAAGGCACCCATGAATGAGACACTACGACCCCTTGTATGTCACGAGCCCTATGCCCATTGAGTCTTGACCCCAACCACTTCATCCACCTTACATGGCTTAGAGAGAGATTTGTTGGAAACACTCCTTGACCTAGGGCAAGATCTACCCAATATGACACCTCGTCAACCCTCCCATAGTTAAGCTTGACAAGTTGCATAGTGTCTTTGAACTGCTAATTGTTTGATATAGTGATCTTTGATGCACATGTTTAGATGGCTTATTTATTAATTGGATTCACTTATCATGATGTTATGACTTGAGATCCTTGGAGGGCGTGCTCATTTGTCTTTGCAGGACCTAGTTGGTGGACAATTTTGGGAGAACAACCCTAGCTTAGGCTTCCATGGGGCTACAAGCCCACAAGTTAGATGCCAGGGGCCCCGCATGTCGGATGAGAGAGATCAGACTTGGAAGGCCTTGATGATGACTTGGACAACCTAGCCCAACCCTCACTTGCCAAATGATTTGCCTAGGAGGGGAAAAACATCCTACTTTTGAGCTTGATGTCATGCTTTTGGGGCTAGGGCATGGTGGTGAGGTGCCACTCTTTTGACACATGGACGTTTTGAGGATAAGAGGGTCTCCACCATGATATGAGTGCTTAGATTCTTGACACATGGCCTTTGGAGGCCTATCCATGCTTATCCAACACCAACGACTTCCTCAAAGTGGCAAAACGTCTCCTAAAGGGGTGACGTCCTCCTATTAGGGTTTTATTTGTGCAAAAAGTGAAATTTTAAGTGAATTGTTTAATGTTACTTTCTTAAGGGGGCAAGATTAGGGTTGTTGACCCCTAATATTATGTTTTACTCCTTAATTTATGGACAAGCTATGTTAGCTACATTTTGTATAAATAGATATCTTGAGATCTCATTTTAAACACAACTCTTCCTCTTGTGAGAGACTTGGTCTGAAATTTTCGGCCCTCTTGGCTCTTTTAGCTCTTGTGCACTTGTTTATGGCTATGCTATGAATGGTTGATGGAGGAAGGTCTAGCACTAGCTTTGGATGATGCTTTCTATCTCTTGTGGTGATTTATCTTGGCATTTCTCTTGATCTTGGTATGGTTTTCTACTATAATGCTATCGTTTTTCAAGTTCAAGTATTGTTATACTAGGAGTTAGGTGGGAAGTATAAGTGCATACACCCCCACCATAGCCTTCATCATTTTATTTGCTTCATCTCATTGATTAAGGTTTTGCTAAGAGAAGTATAAGGGCATACACCCTCTTAGCTTAAACCCTAGCTTAGAGAAACTTTCCTTGGGGAGTAAAAGGGCTTACACCCCCAAGGAGGTAGCTTCTCTAAGCTCCTTGTGACTCCATTAACCTAATAGTAAAGACACTAGTCATTGATTTGTTGCATTGGAGAAATAAAATATTGCATTGGTAAACATGATTTTTGGTCATTTTTACTTCTTGCAAAGTGGATTGTTTTCCTTGTGCCTTGGGCACCTCACAACCACTAGGGGGTCTCCATCTAGGGGCTACTTATTATTGCTATTAAAAAATTGCATCTTCACCCATTAGGGTTGCAAAAACCCTAACTTACTTGCTTGAATAACTCTCTTATCAACCATTCGATTTTGCTCAAAGTTTGTACACTTGTTCTCCTTGGTCCATCGCACTTTTTGGCAAAGTTTGAGGAGATTTCAGTGGTTGATTTTCTTGCTGTAATACATTGAATGTTACAACCATAAGGCTGATATAATTTGTTGCATACAAGTGTTTACAACAACCTTATCTTTTTTGCTAGAATATTATTTTTTCATCTTGAGTTTAGCTAGTCTTTCTCCTGCAATTTCTACTTGATCTCTAGCACTTGTTGAGTAGCTTATAGTACCATTTATTTGTTGATATATATTGTTATCCACTGCAGCAAATTAGGGATACCAAGCTTAACTTGTTGATCCAACTAATATCTATCATTGCAAAGTGTGTTTTCTTGTGTCTCGGGCAGGGAAATCATCCGGAGAAGTACTATACGTGTGGGGAAGCCATTTCTTAACTTACAAGGCATCTCTTCCTACCTTTCTTTCCATTTAGACTTGACCTCTAGGGGCTTCATTTCCACTTCCTTCCATTTCCATCTCAATCCCGCTAGGGTCACCGAGATCACCTCCCTAGAGTGACCTAGTCACCCCTTGAAGTGCGAGACCTACATCGAGGTGACATTGGGTGTAGGATTCCCAGGTTGTAGCACTTGTACCGTGGTTGGGTTGGGATTTTCCCAACCTACAACTTGCACTATAACATTTTGGCATCATTGCTGGGGAATATTTTGAACCTTCTTTGTACCCTTACAACACTTTGGTGAGCTATCCCAAAGTATTTCCCTTAGCTTGCCTGGCGACTCCACCCAAGGGACGTTCCCTTTCCACCTTTCTTGGTGAGTTCATCTTGAAACTCATCTGGCGACTCCACCTTCCTAGAACTCTTCCTTTCCCTCTTTCCCCCTTTCCATCTTTTGATGAGCCTTGATCTCATATGGCGACTCCATTGAGGTGTCCTTTCAGTCAATGGAAATATGGCACCATGGGATGAACCCCCATCTAGAAATTGATATTCCTCGAAGAGGAAACTTTTACAGATGGAAAAAGAAAATGCCACCAATAAAGCTGCCGAGGAAATGATGAATCACATAAGAGGTTTATTTCCTTCCCTTGATGATGAAGAAGTATTCGAAGAACAAACATATGAAGAAAGTCATCAAGAAGAGAACACAATGAGTTGTGACCCTTTCGAAGACCTTGATGCTATGCACTCAGAATCAAGCCTCTTGTGATGAATAGGCGATGGAGGGGCTTGTCTATAAAAAGAAAGAAGAATTATGATAAAGCACAACATATTGAGGCATCGTTATATTTGATCCCGCTTAATGAAGGCGAGGTAGGCCATCCTGCACTTGACAGTTTGATGTTTCCTTGCAGGCACAGATCTACCGGGAGATGTTGCAGTTCTCATGCACTCTACTGCGAGCACGTGTCCCTAAGTAGGAGCCATATGTTATCCCTATTTTGTGGATAATTAAGGAGATAATGTCTTGAGGTCCTCCAGTTGCAAATATGGAGTGCCGAGAGACTACATGACCAACAATACCCTTTTTCACAGATGGAGAATCCACTCACCACCACAGAGGGTCATAGGTTTGCAGATGGCATCCACCACACCAACTGGCTTCCAAAAGGTAGTGGGCCTTTCTCCATGAGTACAAGTTAGTATTATGGTGAACATCATTTCAATATTTGAGCCATTTGATTATGTTGTATCTTAGATTGCTCCAGATTTCATGATATGTGCTTGGACATTATGCCTTTTCCCTGCTTCGCCTTGGTGGTTGACATTGTGCCCTAGTAAGTGGTTTTCCTTGGGGATGGGTTTGCTACTGGGAACTCCCTTAATGATCCATCGTACCATTCCCGACCATACTTACCACTTTCCATCACTATTCCCCTTTATTTCCTTATCTCTTGGGATTTTAGGGTATATTGACCCAAGAAGGGGTTGTCCCTCATTCTATGGGAAGAAGGGGCTAAAGGCCCAGAGGGGTTGGTGTTGGGTAAAAGATAAAAGCCTTATATAAACCTTCCAAATGCTTCACCCATGAATCACCCAAGAAATCAATGAAGCACTTATCTTTGAATAAAGGGGACCCACAATATAATAAATAAATGATTGAAAGGTTAGTTGAAGGATAAGAGGTCTCATCAGGAGCCGACCTATCACGTCCATGGATATCTAGTGGTATGACATTGTCATCATCTGGTCACCAAACCACTGAAATGGATCTCAATTGCATGGCTGAGAGAAAGGGGATCTCATCACGAGCCAACCTTCTCATTTCCATTAGGTGTTTGTAGGTGACATTGCCATCACTTGGTCGCCACGCCAGGGCATGTTGATTTTTCATAAGCTAGGTTAAGCATGAAGTTCATTCCATTTTTAGCATTTCACTTAACCATAAACAATAATGTTGCAACAACCAAGATGGAAAGAAGAAACACCATGCATAAGAACACAAGAAGTATCCTAGGAAAGCCTTCTCAACAAGGGAAGAAAACCTAGCCAAATCCTTTGCTATATTTTTCAAGAGAAATACCTTCACCTCTAAGAAAGACTTAGCACACAAGAGGGTGCTTAAACCCTAGAACTCTAGTGCCCAAGAGAGGTGCACGCCTTTTTCCAAAGAAGTGTACTTGCTGAAATTTCCAAACTCGCAAGTATATATGATTCCACAATGGGGAATCATCCCTTACTTATATTAGACTTGTCAAATCAACAAAGGCGTTTATTGGCTCAATCGGGCCGACCTCTCTAAGTCACTTTATAATTTATTATTATTATAATTAATATTAATTTATCTTTTACATTTGTTATTAATC
>SNQJ01S0113115.1:0-28464 GCA_010110895.2 Picea sitchensis
CCAAGTTAACATCAAAGCTTGGGTTGAGGAATGAAAATTCATCACCTTATTACCCCCAAGCGAATGGTCAGGTGGAAGCTATAAATAAATCTCTTAAAACCATTCTACAACACACGATCAATTCGGCCAAGTCAAATTTCCATTTGATGTTTTATTCAACATTATGGTCTTACCAAACATCTGTTAAGACTTCAACCAGTTTCTCACCTTTTCAACTTGTTTACGAGCTGGATGCAACCTTGCCTATAGAATGCCAAATGTTGTCGTTAAAGTTGGCAATACATTTATTGCCAGATACTTCACCACTTGAAGAACGGTTACTATACCTCGAACAAATCAATGAACAACGTCATGACCCGGCCTTGTCTAACAAGGCTCACAAACAAAATGTCAAGTGTTAGTATGATCGGTTCGTTTTTCCTCAGATTTTCTCTGAAGGCAACCTTGTCCTGGCCTATGACCAAGATAAGTACCCCCTGGGGGAAGGCAAGTTCAAATCCATGTGGTTCAGACCTTTCATCATGAAATAAGTACTACAGAAGGGTGCTTATTGTCTGGTGGACTTTGAGGGAAATTTTTTGCAGAGCCTAGAAATGGGCACTACCTCAAGAAGTATTACTCATAGGTGGGTCGCCTTGGGTGAATTTTTTGTAATATATGTATAGTCTGTGTACTATTACTTTTTGGGTTTTTGGTTTTATGTATGTGTCATTTTTTATGTCATCTTCTTCACTATGGCAGATGTCAAGTGAATCAGAGGTGTTCATTGGATTCGCGGATGACGCTAGCCAGCACACTTGAAGGCTTTCCTCTATAACTTGGGTGAGGGCCAGTTGCTATCTTCAGGAGGTATATGTTTAGGTGACACCACAAACAATGTCGTCGAATACAAATCAGTTATTGAGTTACTTCATGATGCTTTGTCACTTAGTATCTCTCACCTCTGGTTCTATTTATATGCTCATTTGGTTGTGTCTTAGTTAAATGGAGTATACCATGTTCATGATCCTACTCTATACTGACGATTCCTTAGGGTACATCTCTTAGAAAGAAGCTTTGATTATATTACATATTTTCATGTTCATAGGAGATTAAATCAAGTTACAGATACTCTAGCTAATCAAATATTAGATTGGCATCTTGCACACATGTAAGAAAGACACACACATGCACATGTAAATACATTTGTAAAGTAGATGTAATACATAAGACATAAAAAGACATAAAAATCCATATATAATATAAAAAATATCCGAGTACATGGGTGGGCACAAGTGCCTCAAAAATATGTCTAGTAGAAAGTCACGGGGCTTATGCCCTCAAAAATATACAAGTAGTTCCCTCGGCACGTAAGCAGTCCAGCCTAACTAAGTATGGGGCCTGTTGGCCCTATTATAATGATCAACGACATTTTCCAAATGCCAAAAAATCCAGACCTGCGTCTGTGGTGACCCCACTACATGAGGCTACATAGATGGTGACAGATCCTCGATATTCCATGGGGACTATGCGAGTAAGCGAGGTAAAGTTCCACTCTACCCGTCTCAACAATATCTCAGCCTCACCAACTGGAGGTCCCCCTTCTGCTGTTGGTCCGCCGACTATGGCTGGTGTGGCCTTTGATTGAGGATGTCGCCTAGTCCTCGCAAAATCCGCTGGATGCACCGGTCCCACATCTACACACAAAAAACATATATTTGTCAATTACTTTGGTATACAAAAAAAATAATATATATAAAAAAAACATATAAATTAAATTTTTTTTGAAAAGAAAACTTACTTAGCTCTCCTCGTACCACTTCGGGAGGTACGCCCATGTATGGGTCCCTGGAAAAGTCAATTTTGGCATAGGGATAGTCCTCTATTTCTGAAATCTGTCGAGACCACCAATCGAAAAACTTATTGTCGAAGGCCTCAATATTCTTCCCTCCCCCCTGTCGTGGAAATAGTGCCACCCATCTATGCACTACTGGAGAGGAGGCTACATTCCCTCGAACAATATCCCTCAAACTCATACTAGGTACCCTCTCGAAAAAGAAAGCACAAAGGATAGTACCAAATCCAAAGTTTTTGTGCCTCTGCATCCGAAACTCTGTCAACTGCCTTTTCATGCAGTGAAGTAATGTAGTACTCTAGTCAAATATTTGCGCATTTAAGCATTGAACCACATAATTCATGTGCACCCTTGAAGCCTGGTGTAAACCCGTGGATCCGGTAATCCTCCCAATGAGTAGAACTATCACTTTTAGTGATAAGTTGTTGATCTTGTGAACCGACGCCTTAGTACCCACCATGTCAATACCTTCCTCACAATGGAGGTTATTCAACTCTGCTATGTTGTGAGGCCCAGAAGGAAACATGTGAAGGTTGAATGGTTCCCCTCTCCTTGAGAGGCCAGTCAAAAAGTAGATATTTTCAGTCGTTGGAGTCAACGACTGTCCCTCAAGCATGAACGCCTCCGCATCTGGGTGCTAGTAATCAATCAAGGCATTCTGCAGCCTAGGTTGTGCCTGCATAAATGCACTCTGGAAGAACTTAAACAAGCCGCATTGAGCTATTAAATCTACAACATCAGGGTCATCTGAGACCGCAACATCAAATTGCTCATGCTCTCTCTCTCTCAAGTGGACATACATCCTACAATTGACAAGTCTAGGGGGAATTAGCCTTTGCATTTTTTTAATTTTTTCTTATCTTAGAAGGTATACATGGGCTATAATGCACACAGTCGCGTGTGCATGTGTGAAGCCTTTCCTCTGCATGAATGCACATGTGTGTTGTATTAAGACAACCTGTGTATATGTAGGGACGACCTTTTTAAAGGTCGACGCCCCTCAAAAAACAAAAAAGAAATGCTTAAATGATGTATTGAAATGCAAGGGGGGTTAGTATGTACTTACTTGGTCCAAGCGGAAGTTCATTTTATCCACTGAAGCTCCCGGAATAAATTATTTTTACAAAGGGGTATTTTTGGCTTTTTAGTCAATTTCTCAATTTGCAATAGTGATAATGAGCTACCAGCCTCTATTTATAGACCTTTTTGGCCACTTTTTGTCAATTTTTGGACACTTATGTCATTTTTTCTAAATTGAAAATCATTTAGTATGGTTCACGAGTTTTCTATGGATTTTTACGATAAGTGTTACTTTGGGTATTGGGAAATTTTTGGAGATTTGGGTCTTTTTAAAGGTCCTTTGGTAAAAATTTGTTTTTTCCAACTTGTTGCATTTAAGTTAGGATTCCACCTCCACTTTCTACATCTCGTTGTGTTTGTCACTACTTGTGACACAGAACCATCATTGTTTCTTTAGAAGTGTCATATTTTAGTGGTAGAGCCTACCTTAACATGGATTCCCTAGGTAGATCCTGGTTGCATTTCATTGTCCATGGCGTCATTAATGACTATAGGCTCAGGATTCCTTATTCATTTATCCTGATTACGAGTTTAGAGTCTCATTTACATGATGCATTATCACTCTTGACCTCATCCTCGGGACTCCCAGAACATAACGGGTCTTCTTTTAAGCCCTTTTTAGACCCCCTAAAAATGAAAAGATTCTTGAGCGATCTTGTTGCCCTTCATGCTTGTTAAACTAAAATTTGAAGGCACGTCTATCCAGTGGTAGTTTACCCCTTTTTCGGTCTGGATGGTCAACTATACAAACAAAGGTATACTCTAGGAGCTTCGGTTCCTGAGAAGAGTATTCTCAAGTATGATTTTAACCCTTTTTCGGGCCTGAGGGACTAAATTTACGAAAAAATAACCCCCACGGAGTCCATAGTTAAGCTCTTTTCAAACTTCCTAAAATTGAAAATATCATCGAGTGACCTTATTCTTTCACACTGGTTAAATTGGTCCAGAAGAACATTCCTGACGAATTCAATAGTTAATCTCTTTTCAGACTCCCTAAAATTGAAAAGATCGTCGAGTGACCTTATTCTTTCACACTCGTTAAATTGGTCCAAAAGAACATTCCTGACAGAGTCCATAGTTAAGATTTTTTCAGACTCCTTAAAAATGAAAAAATCACCAAGTGATCTTGTATTTATCAAACTTGTTAAAATGGTTTTGAATAGATGTCTGGTCGATGCTAGTTTACCCCTTTTTCGAGACGACTAGACTATCTTTGAAAAAGGTACCTCAATGGACTCTCCTTTTACGCTTTTTTAGACTCTCTAAATGTGAAAAACCATTGAGCTTACCTTCTCCGGGCTCGTTAAAATTACATCGAAGGACGTTACCATTGTGTGTCTTATTAATCACGTTTGCATACTTGCGTCTTTGGCCTAATGTCAGCTCCATGTTTCTCTCAACTGAACCATATGAAGCATGCCTTATACACAAGCCTTGTAGCACTTTGCCTTTGTGTCTTGACACCTTTGGCCCCTGGAGGATTTTTCTCGAGTGTCCTTTTCTTGTATATGTCCCTTTTCCCTGAGCATCCATGTGTTCCATGTGCTTGGAACTAGTATGTTTTCGAAACTCGATCCTCCTTTGTAATGTAGCATTCTTTTATTCTCTTTCAAGCTTTCCAAAATTATTGAAAAATACGAAAAAAACAAATATACCCCAAAAAGAGGAAGGGAAAAGTATTTTCTTTTCATTGGTAGCACAATGAGTCGCCCTTGGAAAAATCACATCCTTTCATTTGTTCGTAAAGCCTTTGGATTTAACATGACCTTAGGAAGTCATTCTCGCTACATAGAGTTGTGTCCTCCTCCATTTGGTTATCCTTCCAAACATATGGAGATTTTGTGATGCCTCCTGCATCGTGAACTTATGTCAAAATATCATGTTTCTTGAGTCTCATCTTTTGTTGTGATATTGTCCAAGGGAATTTATTACCAAGCTTGAGTTGTCCCCCTCTGTAGATTGTCTCTTACTCTCATGCCCAGTCATCCCAAAAATCCCAATCAAGTCTTTTTTTGAAATCCATGAAGCCCTCAACCTCATCATCAAAATCCTCTAGTCTATTCCCGACAAGCCGTCGAAGACTTCTGGGTAGTGAAGTCATACACTCATATTACACTCCTACCCGCATTGTGAATATTTTGAATTTGTTTCTCGAGCTTTGAAGGCCTCATCTCTAGCCATTAGGCCTTATTCTCTTCTTGAATATGGATACTATACATGTATATCTTTTTGATTTCGCGATGTAGATCCATTGTGTATTGGTCATGGCTCCACTTTATGTAGTTATATGACATGGATCTACCTTCTATTTGATTGGTAGCCTTGATTTTATTTCATTTCGAGCATGAATTTGCCCGCCTCGGTGAGACAAATTTTATTTTTCAGATGAATCATGGTTCCTGGGCTCACTTGTTTGGTATGTTGGTGAAGATTGATAATGTATTTCGGCCATCAAATGCTCTTCTTACATCACACATTAGGGGGCATATTTTATAACCCTAAATTTCACCAGAAATTCTTACCTGGAATCAGGCCATATCATTTTCCTTCTTTGCCAATCCACTACTGAACAACTTCTTAAAAAAACACTCTTTTTGAAGGCATACGCACCCTGATCCACTACTGCATGCATGTGTATGTTGGTTGACCCACTACAAATCACGTATACATAAAAAGAATGAAAAATGGAAAGTTGCAGATGAAACACATAGTTTTGGGTAAGTTAACTAAACTGACTGACCGCCCATAGTCAGTCACTCGACCAAATACCTAGCCCTTTCTAGCCTATAAAAGAAGGGGTAGGGGTCCCATTTTGAAGGAGGAAAATCATAGCAAAGAAATTATACTCGATTTAGTATCCCCCTTGCCCCAACCTTTTGCAACTATTGTGTGAAGAGAAGCATATACAGAAGCAGTTGGAGCACAGTTGAAGAGGATCCTAGGACCAGATTCGAGGAGTAGTGGCCGATCTCACCATTGTAAGGTTACTTTTGTGGGATTAATAAAAGAATTACTTTTCCCATCCTGCCATATGAGATTGTCAATATTTAAATTTGATTATATTTTGATAGAATCTCTAACCCATTAGTTTATAGGTTATATTCATGTGGAGTTATTTGTTTGTCTTTTATGAATGCAGGTCAACATTGGGAGGAGAGTTGCAGTCAAGGAGCGACCAAGCGTTAAAGGGATCGACATCAAACATGGAAACTAAGGTACAATAACTGGATCTTTGTAGCCTTGTATTTTCATATGAGTAATGGGAGTTATGATTGGGATGTTGGTAAAAACTAGGATACTTTAGGTCATTTCTGCATGCATGATAAAACCCTTAATGCTAATCTGTAAGAGGAATTTACCACCCACAACAAGGGTAAATGGAATAGATGAATTTTTGATCAAATATGAAGAGGAAGTATTAGAGAATGAGAGTCTCTTATCCCTAGATATTTCACTCAATGCTACACCTACAATATGGTGGGGTGCACACAAAGAAACAATTTAGGACTAGTACCAGTGTAAGCAATTATTATGCATTATATTCGATGTAGAACATGGAAGGAATAAAATGTAGAGGTATGATGGGAAATAAACACCAACAAAAAACTTGGAAAAGTGCAATACACAATGGAGGATGGCACTACCTAAATAATGGCCTCATCATTTCATCCACACATTGGAAGGAATCCCCAAAAACTGGTATGTAGACTAGGAGATGCATATAGGTACTACTGAATGGACAACATTACAACAAAATTTTGTAGTAACTTTCTCATTTGAACATGACAACCCCAACATTGATTGATAAATGAAGTAGATAAAAGATGTAATATTTATTGATGAACCATAGGTTGAACTCATGAAAAGGTACGAACAACAGAACATACAGATAGTCAAAGAACAATTGTCATGCTATCATGTTGAAGAGGAAGCACCAGATGAATATGACCCTTGCTATATTCATATTACAGAATTTGAAGGATAAAGAGAGGTGGAAGTTCCATCTTTGGAGTTAGAATTATTTGTTGTACCATTCAAGGTAAATGAATTCAACATTGGCACAATTGATACACCTAAAATGGAAAGTATTGGAGACTATTGGGATGAACACACAGTAGAAAGAATAACAGAGTTGTTGCATGAATAAAGTGACCTTCTCCCAACAACCTTTATAGAGATGGAAGGCATAATAGGAGATATAAGAAAGATTAAGCTACCTCTCAAACCTGAGGCAAGACTTGTTAGGTAGAGACCTTACAAGATGAACCTAGTGTATAAGAAGAAAGTGAAGGATGAAATTGATAGAATGTTGGAAGTTGGTATCATAGAACCAATAGAGGAATATGAATGGATAAGTCTTATGGTGGTGAAATAAAAGAAACAAGGGTGGATAAGGATCTGTGTAGATTTGAGAAAATTGAATCATGCTTGCTTACATGACCCTTTTCCTACCCCTTTCTCAGATGAAGTATTAGAGAATGTGGGAGGCCAGGAAGCATACTCATTTACAAATGTATTCTCAAGTTACCATCACATAAAAATATCTCTAGAATATATATATAAGACTACTTTTTCTATAGAATGGGGATCCTACCAGTACACATTCATGTCATTTGGGATAAATAATGCACCAACCATATTTTCAAGATTACTCATAGTTGTTTTTTTAAGGAATTCATACATAAGTTTTTAGAAGTGTATCTGGATGAATGGACTGTATATAGTCTATTAAAGAACCATGTAGAAGTGTTAAGGTTAATGTTGGAGAGATGCAAACAGTTTCAGATATCATTGAATATCAAGAAATGAAATTTTGGGACACCTTTTGGAATATTGTTGGGACATATAGTGTGTAAACAAGGTTTACTAGTGTATCTTGCTAAGATTAAAATCATTGTCAATTTACCACCATGAAAATTAGTGCACCAGTTGAGAGAAACACTGGGACATATAGGCTATTACAAAAAAATTATAAAAGAGTATGTCTAGATTATTGCACCAATGGAAAAATTGTTAAAGAAGGATACTAGATTTAAGTGGAATGAGGATGGTCAACAAGGGTTGGACACCTTCAAAGAAAATATGGTCACAACACCTATCCTAGTATTATTAGATTGGGAAAAGACATTTCATGTGCATGTAGATGCATCAATCATAACACTTGGAGAAATTCTTTTGTAGCCAGGAACAAGGGATTTAGACCATCCTATAGCCTTTGCAACAATAAAATTGTTAGAATCAAAGAAGAATTACAACACCACTACAACACCACATAAAGAGAGAGCCTAGACATCGTATATGAACTTCATAAATTCATGCACTACTTACTGGGAAAACACTTTAATATGTTGACAGATAATTCTTCCCTAAAATATTTAGTCAACAATCGAGTGTTTGGGGGGAGGATCTGTATATGGTTGTTGTTGTTTCAAGAATTTTATTTTGAAGTGATGGTAAATCTAGGGAAGTTGAATGTAGGACCTGGTCACCTATCAAGGGTCACTAATGGATAAGAACCTACCAATTTGGAAGAAACTTCCCTAATGCGCAGTTACTTTCAGTACAAGTAGTTGATGAATATTTTGTTGATATTATTGAATACTTAAGTACCAAGATTTATCCAAAATATTTTGTGATCTAGGTGGATATTGGTGACCATCCACCTTTTCCAACTAGCTCAAAACAGTTTTCTGACATTTTTGGCAATTTACTATTTTTAGCAGTTTTAACTTCCGAGGCCATTTTGAGGGACTAAATGAAGGTTTTTCTAGATATATATTCTCAATGATAGATGAAAGAATTATTGATCTGCAAAAATGAATCTCCTTGACGATACCTTTCCAATGGGCTATCATACGCCTAAAACGAAGATCATATGAAAAAGTTATGACCCTGGAAAGTTGATGTACTAACTTACCCAGATGGGGCCCACATGACTTTTGGCGCTTCATCTCCTAGGGTTATGTTTTTGGATGTCTAGGGTTTTTGGAATTCATGTTTATTTTAAAAATGCCTTCAGAGCATTGTAATCATCTTCTTGAGAATGAGCACAGTTGTCACATCTCTTCTCAGAGATAAGCCGCCACCATTCCAACAAGCTTGTTTCCGCTGCATTTTACAGTTTCAACTTATTTCCTTATTGAATAGAAAACTAGTTTTATTGTATCTCTATTATTTTTTGTTAAGCACCTATTAATAATCTATAGTCATTTCATTATGCTCATAAAATCTGGATCAGTTTGACACTGCACAAAAGAAAAATCTAGTAGTTAGAGTTGCATACTATCAACTGATTGCAGACCACTTATATAAAATGGTAGTAGACAACATTTTGAGAAGGTGTGTACTAGAGCATGAAAGGCCTATAAGTTTGTCAAAAGCTCATGAGGGAATACTTGGAGGATACTATGCATGAAAATATACCACGTAGAAGGTATTGCATGCAATATTATGGTGGCAAACAATTCATAGAGATGCCAAGGAATATTTCCAGGCATGCGATGTCTGTCAGAGGGTTGGTAAACCCAAAAAAAGGGATGAGATGTCCATAAGACCACAAGTAACATTATAGCTATTTGAAAAATGGGAAATAGAATTTTTTGGACCAATCAATCCACCAACAAAAAGGTCAGGAGATAGATATATCATTACTGTGACATAATACTTAACAATATGGGCAAAAGCATCACCAGTCAAAGATAGTAGCGCAGATACAACAACACACTTCTTGTTTGAGAAAGTGATCACCATATTTGGATGTCCAAGAGTTTTGATGAGTGACCAAGGTACTCACTTTATGAACAATACTATGAGGGATATGGTTGAGGAGTTTTAAGTCTATCACCATAAGAGTACACCATACCATCCCCAAGCCAATTGAACAGTAGAAGCTTTCAATAAGATCTTGGAGAATTCTCTAACAAAGATATGCAATGTCAACATGGATGATTGGGACTTGAAACTTCCAGCAGTACTATGGGCATACAGGACTACATGTAAGAAGTTGACAGGACATACACCATTCAAATTGGGGTATTTGTAGGAAGCAATAGTACCATTAGAAATATGACAGGAAGCAGAAGCAAATACCAACATGACATAAAGATGCACAATAAAGGAGAGGTTAAACTAACTAATGGATATGGAAGAAGATAGGATTTTGGTACAATTTCACCAAGAAGTACAAAAATCAAGAGACAAATCCTATCATGACAGACATATAAAGAGGAAGAGTTTCAAGGAAGGAGACCTAGTCTTTTTCTATGACAATAAATTATTTCAACATCCTGGAAAATTTAGAATGCATTGGCTAGGGTCCTATGAAGTAAAGATTATTAAAATGGGGGATTTTTGCATCTAAAGGATCTGGAAGGAACAACACTGAAAGGAATGATCAATAAGAGTCTACTGAAACTGTATAGGGACAATCGACCTCCTAACACTTAAAGTTACAACATAGTAAGAAACCATGTACATAGTGTACTATAATAGAGAGTAGGACAGAAAAAGGATAAAAAGAAATAAAAAGGAGAAAAAAAAGGAAAAATAAATATAAAATTAGAAAATAAATAAAATAAAAAAACACCGTAAAAATTCATGTACAATAATTACCGCAACAAACATCTGAATACAATGCACAGTAAACATTGAAGTCAACATGAATGCACGCAAAAAGAGAAAAATGAACATGACCGAGTCTATGAAAGGCAGAAAGCACACAGTTATTCAACACTTATTGACTTTTGAGTGCAGAGAAAGAAAATGAATGCATTCCCTAGTCATCATTTTACAAAAGAGTAAGAAAGTTTATGACTTGGAGAAGAGGATGACTCCATCGAAGTTCGATGTGCCAGGACAGTTTGTCCAGATTACTCGGTAGGGAAAAAGGTGGAAGGAAATAATGCACCACTCGGAAAATATAGTCGATCTTGAGGATTTTACCACCTCAGACCCATAGTACATTATCTTGACACAGGTCAAGGAATATATTCCCACAGCGTAGCAAGAAAAAATAGGGTAGAGCTCTGTGGGTCAGAACAAAATTTCAAACCCTAACCCCGAGATGCCCATAAAGACCAACAAAACAAAGGGATTGTGACAATCCTAGGAACATGAAGAGGTGTTGGTGGAGGACATCACCGACCGACCAGAGTCTAGAAGGGAGGAAGAATATGCAAATGCAGTAGAGACAAACACATATGCTATGAATTAGAAAATAAAAACACCATACTCCATGGAGATTACCCTCCCTTTTCTCCCAAACAAAGTCATAACTGTCAATGCAATTCTTGGAAAGGTACCTAAGCTAAGGAACATTGACCACAGTGTGTGTTATGCAGCCACATTTCCAATCCAATTAGAATTACTTGATAAACATAGGGGATATTGGACCCCTCGACAAACTTATATTAAATCATGTGCAATGGATCAATGGGCTCTACAATTTGGGAATTATGAATATGTTAGAATACTACATTTTGGGTGTGGAAAGAATGTTGGCTTATGTGTCATAGAGTTAGTCTTCCACGTCCATAGAGGCATATCATGGATGGAGAGACCAATGCATATTGATGTGGAATTGATTTCCAAAATCAAAGGACTTCCCATAGTCAGTGCGCATCTCGAAGAATACTTAGAGAACAAGTCACATGAAAAAGAACTGGAAGAACATGTTAAAGAAAAGGTTGGCACTACTCGGGGAAATAGAGGCATTGTCATCAAAGAAATTAATGACAATGTGACAAGGTTCATCAACAAACTGATGACATGTAAACTGTTAAGGAAATGTCGTAGAGAGGAAGTGCCAACAGGCATTATTGCAGTGGCAATGAAGTGCATAAAGGACTTATGTTCAGTTGGGTGTCATACCTGCTGAAATAGTTTCTAATAGACTATCACAACGTGCAGGATAATGGAACTGAGTTCCATTATTCTTGGTTAATTATATTGATAGAACTAGTAGGGTGGCAGGAACCCAAGTTCTCGGAATTTTTGGATAGGATGGGAAAGTGTTATGCGGCCAGGTATGAGTCCCTCTAGTAGGAAAAGGAAAACAAGATGCAGCAAATGAATAACACTATGTTTTCCATACTTCTAGAAAAAATACAACACACAGCGAATGTGTGGTGCATACCAATGGAGGTAGTGCATGAAACAAATGGGATAGCCAAATTCAAGGAATCCAGGCATCATGTATGGATCCAAGCCATGAAAGATCCCAAGAAGGCATGGTTGAAGATGTAGTATTGCATCACAAGGGAGGAAGTGGAATGGATCATCAAAGATTGGCCTATGTAGTGGCAGCCACCAGTAGAAAAATGAGCCATGAGGAAAAGAACAACGTATTTGTCTAAGACTAAGGACAAGGCTGAAGCAGGCACTTCAACAAGAACAAGTAGTCCAACTAACATCACTAGAAAAACTACATCGTAGAATCAACCAAGTGGGAGATGCACAGTACCAAAACGGTGGAGGAGAACAACCACAACAACAAGGACATGAATATGGCCACAAACGGGGAAAAACAAGATGGCACAGGCCACAGAATAAAGAGGCCAAGGAACAAAAAGTGGGGCGTAGTCCTTAAAGAAAACAAGGAATCCCATGCAAGGAAAAGATGTGTGTAAGAGAAAGTATGAGACAGAGGACCTAGACAACACCCTAATATGGGATGATTCATAGCTCATCGCGGCCAAGGTACAAGACAATTGTGAATAAGTGGTTAGAACTATAGAGGAGTAGAGAGAATAAATTATAAACAAGCTCTTCAAGATTCATGAAAACATACAACAAATACGGAGCTAAGAAGAATCAAAGGCCACTACATAGCCACAAGAGAAGACACAGTGGCCGTTAGCACAGAAAGAAGTAGAGCATATGGTGTAGTTCATCATCCAAGGTAGGGAGACATTTTTGGTAACATGCCAGATGATCAGGTTCGACCAAGAAAGGGTGAAAAAAACCCTGAAGGAGGTGGAATAAGTCGATATGGTCATGCCACATATACCTAAAAAGGACTTACAGATGATACAAGTCGGTTTCATGTAGGAAGAGTATTCTAGGGCCCTCGGATGCCACAAATATATAGGTGGGAAAAGGGGTTGCAAAGAGGATCCAAATAACATGAGACTAGTTGATTGCAAATAAGGAGGAAGAGAAAGAATGCACATGTATATTGGAGAAGGAACTGACAGTAGTGTACAACCGCATCCCAAACAACACTCAAGTAGCAGAGAGAATTGCAAAGGAAAATATCAACCTCATTGCAAAAACCATCAATCAGTACATACAGGAGATCTAGGAACTAAAGGAAAGGCTCAATCTGACGACTCCTCGTGAGTTTTGAGAGCAGAGGAAATAGGAATATGCAATCCATATGGAATAAGTGGAGAAACAGGAAAGCACGGTAGAATAAATTTTCAACACAGCCGTGCAACTTTGGACAGCACCAAAAGAGGATGAGTAGGTCCAACAATGGGACTAGGAATAAGAAAGTGTTAGCGCAACCATACAAGACCTCAAATAGAGGCATAAAACAATGATCATTATAGAGAGCTTGAAGGGTAATCAAGATATGAATAATCCGCAGACAAAGTTGATAACAGAGAAGATGCAGAAGCAGGAAAGAAAATCCCAAGTAGAACCCCTTCAAGAGAAAGCAATGCAGATGATCGTGCAGTTGGAGGAGGAAAATAAAAACAATGATGGCACAAGCACAAGAAGAGAGCTCAGTGCTAATGCAGAAGAAAATAAAAATGCAGACACTAGAAGTGCTAATAGACAAAGCTGTGCAGATAAGAGAAAGAGGAAAGGATATGAAGGACGAGCTCCACATCCTGGCAGAGGTTGTTCAAGGAGCTCACACTCCCTAGGTGGCTCAGGACAAGCCACATGTCAATGTTGAGGGCCTCTTGGGAGAAGGCCTATTCTGCGGTAATGATCCATGTGTATATCAGTGGCCACCCACCTTTTCCAACTGGCTCAAAACAGTTTTCTGGTAATTTTGGCAATTCACTATTTTTAGTAGTTTTAACTTTCAGGGCCATTTTAAGGGCCTAAATGAAGGTTTTTCGGGATAGAGATTCTAAATTATGGCCAAATTCATGATTGATACCCCAAAATGAATCTCCTCAATGATACATTTCCAATGGGCTATCATACACCTAAAACGAAGATCGTATGCAAATGTTACGACCCCGGGAAGTTGATGTACTAACTTACCCAGATAGGGCCCACATGACTTTTGGCACTTCATATCCTAGGGTTAGGTTTTTGGATGTTTGGGGTTTTTGGAATTCCTATATATTGTAAAAATTCCTTCAGAGCCTCATTGCAATTGTCTTCTTGCGAATGAGCGCAACCATCACATCTCTTCTCAGAGATAATCTGCCACCATTCCATCAAGCTTGTTTTCGCTGCATTTTACAGTTTCAACTTATTTCCTTATTGAATAGAAAACCAAATTTACTGTATCTATGTTATTTTGTGTTAAGCACTTGCTAATAACATGCTCATAAAATCTGAATCAGTGGTATCAAAGTGGTATGCTCCTTGTCGTCTTAATGCATGTCCCCAACAAGGTCGGAGTACAAAGAGTTGGGTCTTAAGCTTGTTTCTGTTGAGGGAAAAATCTCTCGCATGCCCAAGCAACCTCTAATGGCAGGTGAAAAGAAATATGATGGGAAAGGAGTGTGTATGTCCTTGGAATAAATACAAACTTGATTTCTATGTCCACAATTATAGATCATAATTTGAAGGTCAAATTCTTCAAGACACGTTGTATAGTGAAGGACTTGCAGGATCATTATAGGATTGTTGCCTTAGGAGTTAGAGTTGGAGTTATGTACAAACTTGATGTCACCAATAAGAATCATCAAGCATCGACTTCTACATCTATTCCTACATAAAATCTTTGGCACCAAAGGTGTGGTCACATTAATTATCATGATCTATTATTATTACAAAAACAAAGTATGGTTGAAGGACTCCCTATGTTGAACAATGAGTATGTTGCTTGTGAAAGTTGTGCATTAAGAAAGATGCACATAGATGAATTCCCCTCTAATACTGATAGGAGAAAAAGAGATATATTAGAACTTGTGCACACTAATTTTTGTGTACCAATGAAGACAAGGTCGCTAGGAGGTGCTTATTATTTCTTATTGTTTATTGATGATTGCACAAGGTACACATTGGTGTATTTTCTTAGGAAAAGGAGTGATGCTTTTGAATACTTCAAGGAATTTAACAACATGGTGGAGAAGAAAATAGGAAAACCCATCAAAATCATCAGCTTAGATCGAGGGGGAGAATATAGATTGGGGAACTTCATCAATTATTGCAAAGATCATGGAATGATACATAAATGTACAGTGCCCCACACTCCATAGTAGAACGAAGTTGTAGAAAGAAAAAATGATACAGAACCCCCTTTTTTCCTTGGGGCTGCTTGACCTCTCGATCAAGGATCGTTCAAAATATTGAGTTGAATTAGCTCTTCGAGCCCCCTTCTGGAACCCAAAACCGCTCTACACAGGCCCCTTTCCTCCTAAGGAGTAGGTTCTATGAAACTCGCGTGCTCCTGTTAAGCCCCTATTCCTTTTAAATATTTGAATCAACATGTGCTAGCTCCTTCTGCTAGACCCTTTCCTTCATGTGACCTTAGGATATCCACCTTTGCGAATTTGGGCTTCGTCGATTTTGAGTGCAACTGACTCCTTTTTCCCCAAACCGCAAACTCACCAGGACGATCGATGGTTCTCTCTTATCCAACAACCAATGGATATGATCTTCTTTGGACTTCAATGTTCAAGATTTCCGAACGTTCCAACACCTCTTTCTCCTAAAGTGCTTCACACCCAAAGTGACCGATCGAGTGCCACATGCTCACCTCGTTCAATGGCTAAGATTCTCCCTTCACTCCACTTTCGACAACCGATAATCAATGCTCCTTCGTGCTTTCTCTCTTGGAGTGTCAGTTCTCCGATGTGGATCTTCGCGCTCCACGTGTCCCTCTACTCATCAATGGATCTTGTTTATTTCAGCCTTTAGGACTTACGACCTTCATTATTTCAATCTATTGTTTCTCCCGAAGCATCTTATCACCAAAGTGATGGATCTAACGCCACATATTCCAACGATCAAGGACTCTCAATGATTCATGATTTGGGAGTTTTGGCTTAACCAACCCTTCTTTCATCCAAATTATGTGGATCTATGTCGCAACTCCTCCATCCTAAGCTTCTATGTTCTCCCAAATTGGAAGAATTTTCAAGTATCCAAAGGCTGGGACCTTTGATGCTCCTGATGCGAGCCCTAATGCTTGGGTCTCAACTTGCTTTTTCTCTTAAGACTTTGATATTGAATCGACTCACTCCTACACACTCCTTACGTTGAATCTCCTGATCTTTTCTGTGGCTCAAACCATGATGGTGTTGGCCTTCTGCTCCTCTCTGCTGATATTTTGTGTGCAAAGGAACTATCCCCTCTGAGCTTTTGAATTGGCTCAAATATTTAAGGGTATCGACCCTTGTTTTATCCTTCAAAGGAACTCTTGTTCCCTCCTGGAACGTTCTACTCAATGCACACTTGCAAATATTCTCTTCTAGAGTGTTTAACAACTTTAGTGTTCCTCAACCCATCCAACACTTCAGAAAGGTGTTGGCTTTATGCACTCTTTTCACTTGCTCAAAGCACTCCTTGTTGATCCCCTCCTCTAGAGTGTTCAGAAACTATGAAGTATCTCTCCTTCCTATATACCAAAGTGTTTATTAACTATGTGGGTGTCTCCCTCTGACACTTCTCTCTTTGAACTCAAAGAAGAGTTCTCTTCTACACAAGTACACCTCCTCAATGCCCTCCTGGTAGAGCTTCACAAAGTATCCAACAACTCTATCTCTATGTGCCTCCTCTACACAATCTCTCCTCCAAGGTGTTCAAGAACCTTGAGGCTCCTCTTTAGTTGTGATTGCTCTGGTGTTCCCTCCTGGCGTATTCTTCTCTCTCATCGAAAGAGTTCAGATGTTCACTCCTTGCACTAGCTACAAAGTTTCCAACACTGTAATATCCCTAGGCCGAACCCAATTGTAAATGTAAATGAAAATGTACTTAAGTTGGTGAGTTGTTTGATATCATTTTGTATGTGTCTTTCATGGAAGAGTATGTGCATGTACTGCACAGTAAAAGGATGAAGTGTGCACATTCCAGGATACCACGCACAACAACTTCAATGCGGGCGATTTTGAGGCCAGACAGCCTTTGTGTATATGTTGTGCTTTATAGGTTGGTGAGCCAGTGATTATAAGCTATGATGCTTATGTTTTGATTAGGCTGGAGAGCCTATATGTTAAAGGCCAATGAGCTTATTTTTATATATGTCTCATAATTAATATAAAATACATCGTTGTGCGCAGACCAACCATGATAAAAGAGTATGGGGGACTAAAGTCCACTATTTAGGGAAGGGGGAGGGATAAAAGTTAAGGAAAAGGGATAAGCTAGGGAGCTTAATCCAAAAATGAATATTATATTAATATTTATTAAGTATAAAGTATGAATATTTATTTTATCCTATGTCCTAAGGATAAGGACAAGTGGTCCAAATTAGCTCCCAACATGACAAGTGTCAAGTTGGGGACATGCATACATATAGTTTGGACTTAGTTCATTTCCCATTGTTTCTTCCATCATTTATTCATCCATTCAGTCACTCCATCATCATTCACACACTCATGGATCTATCCTCTGTACCTTCATGTCACTATATCTTAGCTTTTATCTATATCCATACCTATAGGTGTACCTGGTTATCTTGGGAGATAGAATGAAGAAGAGGATTATCGGGCCCGTGGAATATTGAAGAGGTGGGTTTTCATGCCCATGGGAAATTTCTCTCTGTGTGAGAGAATTGCTAGGAATTTATTCCTGAAGGTGCTAAAATGCAACTACATGGATTTGAGACTTCATGTCCAGCCTATTGCTAAATCCCGGAAAGGAAGTGGGGCAGTCGAAGGACTGTTGAGCAGAGAAGGGGCACACTTCCTGGGGTGGGAAAAACATGTGGGGAATGAGGGACTGTAGGTTGTTAGTTTGAGTTGACACCTGTGACGAAGCCTTTCTTGTTGTCTGTGATACATCATCCTAGTTAGGAAACCCATTACCCAGGTGGAGTTTAGTCCCATCTTGGGAGTGACCCACTACTAAGAGTGATGAGCAATGTGGTCTAAGGTTAGGAGGTTCGTGGAAGGTATGGACGTATTTGGTGATATTATTACTAGGATAAGTGTCAAATGTGTGATAAATTTACATGTTGCATTAGTATTTATGTGTTTATTTTTATGGTTTTATCCTATGTGTAGTTATAACTGTCTTTATATTTATGGGTATTGCATGTATATGATGCATGTATATGTTTACTGTTATTTCAGTATGAATCTGTGCATTTACAGAGTGTATTTGTCTATTTACATCTTATATATAAATTTCTACAAGAGTTTTGTGTGTATATGTTTTAATTGCATGCAGTTCGAAACATTTATGTGGCATAGCTCAGTTGGATGCTAGGTATGTTACAACACGGTATCATAGAATGAAAGCGTTCTCTCATGTAGCATCCCTCGGCATGGGTGGTAGGGGATGTTACAATATGGTATCATAGCTTCATTTTTCAACACTGAGCCTGGATGGGCCGAGCAAGTTGAGTTGAAGAAAAATTTCATGGAGAATTGATTTTGAAGTGGCCAAATTTCGAGTTGTAGAGCATCCATGGGAAAAAGTAGCAGCAATTGCACAGAATTGGGAAAAGCCCCAATTTTGGTTGTTAAATTCATGGTAAAATTGAAAAATTTGGCCATGTGGTTAGATATTCTTTATTTAATATTTGTTCTAGCAAATTCAGACCTGGAATTGGTCGAATTTTAAGTTACAATGAAGCCATGATAGTTGGAGCGAGATTAGTAATTAAAATTCTCAATTCGTGAATTGAGTTTGGGAAACATTTGGTCTAGAAATGTCAACCCACAACAATTTTTTGTTAAAGAGGTTGAATTGGTGTTATCGGTATGAATCTGAAAAAAATTCATCGTTGCAGAATGTCTATGGTAAATTGTGGAAAACGTTAGGAAAAAACCCCAATTTTTGCGCATAAAAATGAATGTGCGCAGGTAGGTGCACTAAAAATGCATGACGCACAGTAAAACACTTATGATATGTAAAACAATTGGGCACTGCATAGAAAAATGTTGGTGTGTGGGTGCATGCGCTAAATTTTGGCACAGCGCGAAAAAATGTTGGTGTGTAGGTACGCGCACTAAAGTTTGACACCGCACGAAAAAATGTTGGTGTGCGGGTGCACACGCTAAATTTAGCATTGTGCAGTGTGCATACAAATAATAAGATGCATGCAGTGCACACACACATAATAATGGCATGCATGGTGTGCACAGTATTGGCAGAGCCTAGGGGAGTTTGGTCAGTGCGCACACAATATGGGTATATGTTGTCGCACAATAGTTTAGTCAAAGGTATGCGCAGAGTATTGGTGCATGGTGGGGGTGTACTAAAATTTGGCATGGTGCAACACATAGAGTGAAATGTGCACGGAATATCATCACATGATACAACAAAAAAAATTGCGTGCAACATGTAATAGTGCAAGAACCAAAAATGTATGTGGTGGATATTGGCGCGCAACAAAAAAGTAGTGCACACTAGTTATTGGTGCAACAAAGAAGTGATGCACACGGGTTATAGGTGCATGGAGTATGATTTACCTTGTGGTGTTTATGCGCATGTTAAATATGGATGTACAAGTGAAATATGTGTGCTCAAAGTCATTTGGAGGGTGAACAACAGCATAAAACCAACAACTTTCTGCAACGTTTTATATTGTTTGAACATCATCTTTCGCAGACCATTTTTTAGGGCCTTAATAGCATTTTGAGCTACTCAAAAACCACAAGAACAAAGTGTACCAAGGTTCTCTCTATCTCTGTAGCTCAAATAAAATAGCTCGAAGAGATCTTTCTAATGGTGTAAATTGTTCGTCAAACGAAGCTTTTATGAGAAAGTTACAACACAAACAGTGGAGGGTAAATTTTAAGACCCAACTAACTTCAAAGAGCCATAAATTTTTTCTCTGGAATCCGATTGAGGCGTGGGAGCAATCAATGGAGATATATTGAACCATAGAATATATTCCTAGACATGAATTGAATTTATGGGCATGCTAAAAATGCTTAAGATGACAAAGAATGTACATGTATCATTCCAGACCAAAAACACGAATTGGCCTAGAACTTCAGTAGGCTGTAACTAGCAGCCCAGAACCTAGAAAGAAGTGAAACTTTGAAGGAATCTCCAAAATATGTATATGAAGAAACCCAATTGACCTCATACTAAAAATCCAACTGAGTAGGTACATAAATGCATAATTACAATGTAGAGTTGAGCCAAGTTAAAGAATGAATAGAAAAATTAATGGGCAATTTTCAAATAGCCATAACGTTCTGCTCACGACTCAAAATCGACCATGGGAGAAAGCGTTGGAAAGGTGTTGGATAGTATAATATAAATATTCACCCAGAAAATTCATCTAGGCATTAAATTTTTTAGCAAATCAGAAGAAATAATTCTTATATATTATTGAACCAGAATGGTTCATATTTTTCATGAAATTGTTGAGTTAGTTATCCTGACAAAGTTTTGTTGACTGCACATTTTGCAAGACTTAATAACAACTAGATCAAATTAGGATCCACACAAATTATGGAGAAATGGAAGAGGAACATGGGACTTACATCCAGGAAGATGAGATCAAAGGGATGGATGCCCATTTGGGAATTGAAGGAACAAACTCCAATGGACTTGGAGAAGGAACAGATGAAAACATGAATATGGCAAAGACCATTAAAAATTTACAGAAGGATGTCCAAATCCATAAATATGACAATGAAAGGCTTATGAGAGCCAAGGAGAATTAAGAGGACTTCAACATGAAGTTAATTTAGAGCTTGAACATAATAGATAATAAATTGGATAAGGAGAGTGGCTCAAGAAAATCAGGAAGTCACGGGTCCCCTGATGAGAAAATAAGAGGAAGAAGTGATAGAAGACATCACCATCACTCCCCAAGGCATTCCAATAAGAGAGCACATAGCATATCAAGTCCATCCCCTATCAGGAATCATAATAGGTCTGGGGTGGATGATCTATGAGGATAAATGAACAAAATAAAACCTCCTACATTTGATGGTGACCACAAGAAGGATGAATATGTAGAGACATGGCTATTTGGCATGAGAAAGTATTTCCAATTGCATAATTATTCATCTCATGCATAAGGAAGAATTTTCATCTATCAACTCAAGGGAAAGGAATCCATGTGGTGGGATCAGCTTGTGCAGGTGCAACACATTAAAGAGAAGATTGTTACTTGGAGTGAATTCAAGAAGTATTTTGAGAAGAAATACTTGACTAAGAGATACTATGACAAGAAAATGAAATAGTTATTTGAACTCAAACTTGGGAAGACAAAAAGAAATTCAAGATGGATCAAAGGAAGAAGGGGTCTAAGCCACCATTCTTCATAAATAATCCTCAGAGACAACCAATTTCTAGAGAACCCATAACGATTGAGGTAGGGGGTCAAAGGCTAAGGAAACCACCTATTCAATGTTGGGGTTGTAAAGGATATCATATGTTCCGAGATTTTCCTCACAAAGGTGAAAAAGTGAGGAATTTTCACAATGTACAACAAGCTGAAACAGTGGAGGACATGGGAAGAAATGTACTAAGGATCTATGTATCCCTGGACAACAAGCAGGCAATATATCAGTCACATATGATTGAAGTGGAATTTGTGATCAACAACCAAACCATTGCCATTTTAATTGATTCAGGAGATAGTCATAGTTATATAGATCCTAACATGGTGGAAAGTGTGCATTTGCCAAGAAGAAAACATGGAAAATCTTGGTTGGTGCAACTGGCTACTGGAGCCAAGAGAAAAGTTAATGAGATGGTTTAGTCATGTTCTATGGACATGAATGGACTGAACACTAGGGAAGATTTGAACATCTTTCCTTTAGGTTCCTATAACTGTATAATTGGGATGGATTGGTTGTAACAACATCATGCTACTGTTATAATAAGGAATTTACTTCCTTGGATGAGGAAGGGAACCAAAGGAAAGTGTAGGGAATTCCCAGGGCAATAACCATCAGATAAATTTTAGCATTGCAGCTGAAGAAATGTTACAGAAAAGGGTGTCAAATATTTGACGCTCATATGGATGAGACACCTAAAGATAAGGTACCAAATTTGGAAGAAAATGCAATCCTGGAAGATTTTGAAGATGTGTTCAAGGAGGTACCAGGACTACCCCCAAAGATAGATATTGATTTCTCTATAAACTTAATGCTTGGATCAACTCCAATGTCAAAGACTCTTTACAGAATGAGTACACCAGACTTGAAGGAGTTGCAAATGAAACTTGAAGAAATTTTGAAGAAAGGGTATATACGCCCAAGTGTGTCACCTTGGGGTGCCCCAGTATTGTTTCTAAATAAGAAATATGGGAAATTAATATTGTTCATTGATTTCAAACAGTTGAATAAAGTGACTGTAAGAACAAGTATCCTCTACCAAGGATTGATGATCTCTTTGATCAATTGAAGGATGCAAATATATTTTCGAAGATAGATCTCAGGTTAGGGTACCATCAGGTAAGGATTAAAGAGGAAGATATCAGCAAGATCACCTTCCGGACAAGGTATGGTCATTATGATTTTATAGTGGTGCCATTTGGGTTGTCAAATGCACCAATTGTCTTCATGTGCCGAATGAATGGTGTTTTCCGAGAATATTTAGACAAGTTTTTCATTGTATTTTTGGATGACATCCTTGTATATTCCAAGACAGAAGAAGATCATGAGCATCATTTGAGGATGGTGTTGAAAGTATTAAGGGAGCATAAGTTGTATTCCAAACTGAGCAAGTGCTCATTTTATCAGAAGCAAAGTCATTATTTGGTTCATATCATTTCATAGGATGGGATAGCAGTGGATCTTGAGAAGATATAAGCCATTAGAGAATGGTCAGCACCAAAGAATATGACAGAGGTCAGATCATTCATGGGCCTTCCAGGCTACTATAGGATATTTATTGAAGGATTCTAAAATATTCCACACCCCATCACTTCCTTACAAAAGAAGGGTGTGAAGTTTTAGTGGACATTGGATTGTGAAAAGATTTTCCAACACTTGAAGCAATTATTAACAAATGCTCCAATAATAACGGTTCCATACCCAAATGAAGACTTCATTGCATGCTCATATGCATGTAAAGAAGGACTTGGTGGAGTCCTCGGTTAAAATTAGTTTGTTATATGTTATGAATCAAGGAAGTTGAAGGAGCATGAAAGACACTATGCCACTCATGATTTGGAGTTGGCATCCATAGTGCATGCCTTGAGGAAATGGAGATAGTACCTCATGGGGAAAAGGTTTGAACTGAGGACAGACCATAATGGTATGAAATATTTATTTGATCAGCCAAATCTAAATGCTAGGCAAAGCAGATCGTTAGAATTTATAAGTGAATATGACTTTGATATCAAGCATATCAAGGGGAAAGAGAACAAATTGGTTGATGCACTCAGCAGAAGAGTGCATGAATTTCATGCTACATCCATTAGCATGTACCAATCATATTTGAAAGAAAGAATTATAGAGGCTTCCAAATCAGATTTGCAATACAAGGAATTAGTGCCAAAACTA
The DNA here is from genome assembly GCA_010110895.2 of Picea sitchensis. Lineage (NCBI taxonomy): Eukaryota > Viridiplantae > Streptophyta > Pinopsida > Pinales > Pinaceae > Picea > Picea sitchensis. Next base: position 23,689 of record SNQJ01S0113115.1, read on the forward strand.
AACTACAATAAGGTAATTTGCAGCAGAAAATTGAAGAATACAAGATAGATAATGATAAAATTATCATGTACAAGGGAAGAATTTATGTACCAAATTCCTAGGAATTGAAAAATATGATATTGAGAGAAATGCATAATGTACCTTATGCTAGGCACCCAGGTTATCAGAAAATTATTGCAGCTGTCAAAAGCCAATATTGTTGGCCAGGCATGAAGAAAGAAGTTGTTGATTTTATTGCCAAATGTTTGGAATGTCAAAAGGTAAAGGTTGAGCATAGACACCCAGATAGTTTGCTATAGCCATTACCCATTCCCTGAGTGGAAATGAGAAGTTGTAACCATGGATTTCATCACCAAACTTCCCAAAACAAACAAGAAACATGATTCTATCATGGTAGTGGTGGATAAGATTACTAAAGTTGCCCATTTTATTCTAGTTAAACTCACTCACAAGGAAACCAACATTGTTGATATTTATATGAGAGAAATTGATCGATTACATGGAATACCCAAGACAATTTTGTCTGACAGAGATCCAAAATTTACCTCAAATTTTTGGAATGGATTATTTAATGGATTTGGTACAAATTTGAATTTTAGTACAACTTATCATCCAAAATTAGATGGAAAAACAGGGGGTGAATCAAGTGATTGAGGATATGTTGAGGATGTATGTGATGGATAAACCATCAAAATGGGAAGACTACCTACAATTAGAATATTTTTCTTATAACAGTGGGTACCAAACATCTCTAAAGATGAGCCCATTTGAAGAACTTTATGGTAGAAAGTGCAACACACCAGTAAGTTGGGATAACCCAATAGATAGAGCAGTGGTTGGGCCATATTTACTCAAGGAAATGGAGGAGAAAATGTTGAAAATAAAACAAAATTTAAAGGTTGCCCAAGACAGGAAGAAAATATATGTTGATAAGGGAAGAACTCACAAGGAATTTAAAGTTGGGGACCATGTATTCTTGAAAGTGAAAGCCAACAGAAGTTCCCTGATGTTGGGAAATTGTTCAAAGTCGGCAGCCTGCTATTGTGGGACGTTTGAAATCCTAGAGAGGATTGGTCTAGTAGATTACATGATTTTATTTCCCGCATATATGTATTTTCATAATGTATTCCATGTATCATTGCTCAAGAAATATATACTTGATGCTAATCATGTTATTTATTGGAATGTGATTTAGGTGGAGTAAGAAGGCGCTTTTCAAGTGCATCTAGTACGCATTCTGGACCGAAAAATCAAAGATCTCCAGAATCAATCCATGGGGATTGTAAAGGTCCAATGGACCTAATACGATCCTGAGGACACTACTTGGGAGCATGAGGATGAAATGCAGGCAAAATACCCACATCTTTTTTAGGACATTTGAACTTTTTGTTGTATATGTGTACATAATTCATAGAGGATGGTGCATAAATAAGGGGAGGGGATTGTAATATCCCTAGTACGAACCCAATTGTAAATGTAAATGAAAATATACTTAATCTAGAGAGTTGCTTGATACCATTTTGTATGCACCTTTCACGGCATAGTGCATACATATACTGTGTAGTAAAAGGATGAAGTGTGCACATTACAGGATACCACGTGCAACAACTTAAGTGTGCACAATTTTGAGGCTAGGGAGCCTTTGTGTATATTTTTTGCTTCATAGGATGGTCATCCAATTATTATAAGATAGGATTCTTATGTTTTGATTATGCCGAAGAGCCTAGTTGTTAAAGGACAACGAGCCTAGTTTTGTATATGTCTCATAATTAATATAAAATACATCATTGCACGCAAATAGACCATGATAAAAGAGTATGGGGTACTAAAATCCACTAGTTAGGGAAAGGGGGGGGATAAAAGGTAAGGAAGAGGGATAAGCTAGGGAGCTTAAGCCAAAAAGGAATATTATATTAATATTTATTAAGTATAAAGTATGGATAATTATTTTATCCTAAGTCCTAAGGATAGGGACAAGTGGGAAAAAGTAGCTTCCAACATGACAAGTGTCAAGTTGGGGACATGCATACATATGGTTTGGACTTAGTTCATTTCCCATTATTGCTTCCATCATTCAGTCACCCATTCATTCACTCCATCATCATTCACACACTCATGGAGCTATCCTCCATACCTTCATGTCACTGTACATGAGCCTATATCTGTATCCATACCTGTAGGTGTACCTGGTTAGCTTGGTAGTTGGACTGAAGAAGCGGGTTGTCAGGCCCATGGAATATTGAAGAGACAGGTTTTCAGGCCCATGGGAAATTTCTCTCTGGGTGATAGAATTGTTGGGAATTGATTCGTGAAGGTTCTAAACTACAGCTACAAGGCTCTGAGACTTCATGTCTGGCATGTTTCTGAAGCCTGAAAAGGAAGTGGGGAAGTTGAAGGACTATTCAGTAGAGAAGGGGCACACCTCATGGGGTGGGAAAATCATGTGTGGAATGAGGGACTATAGGCTGTTAGTTTGATTTGGCACATGTGATGGAGTCTTTCCTGTTGTCTGTGATACATCAACCTGGTTAGGAAACCCTTTACCTGGGTGGCATTTAGTCCCAGCTCAGGGGTGAACCACTCTTGAGAGTGATGAGAAGTGTGGTCTAAGGCTGGGAGGTTTGTGGAAGGTATGCATGTAGTTGGTGATATTCTTACCAAGATAAGTGTCAACTGTGTGATAAATTTACATGCTGCATTATTATTTATGGGTTTATTTTTATGGGTTTATCCTATGTGTGGTTATAACTCTTTTTATATTTATGGGTATTTCCTGTATATGTTGCATGTATATGTTTACTATTATTTCAGTATGAATCTGTGCATTTACAGAGCATATTTGTCTGTTTACATTTTATATATAAATTTTTGCAAGAGTTCTGTGTGTATATGTTTTAATTGCATGCAGTTCGAAAACTTTATGTGGCATAACTCAGTTGGATGTTGGGTATTTTACAATATGGTATCATAGAATGAAAGTGTTCTCTCATGTAGCATGCATAGACATGGTTGGTCAGGGATGTTACAAATACCTTGTTGTGCACTCCTTGCATAGCCTAAAGAACCCATACAAACTCACAACTCTCAAACAAATAGTGAATTCTATCTTAACCCTATAGATAGAACCTATTCATACATCTACATCATATGCATACATAACACATAGATAACATTCAAATGCATTCATAAAACACATAAACACCCAGAAAATGCATAGGCAGGAAAAATTGCTATTTGTATTAATATGAATGGTTGTTTACAATGTGTGTAGGCTCAGACTGCAACTGAGTCTCGGATCTCTCCTCTCGGCTTACAATTATTTTTCTTCTTCTACTTTCAGTGGCCTCTAGTGGGAATATGTTATAATGAAAGACCAAAGGGGCTCATTGATATTTTTCCCTCCAACTACTCTAGTGGTGTCTAATCACCATTACAACGCCTAGATACTAAGGCAGGTTACATTGAATGACCACAAACACTTCAGATATGAGGCGATGATCGAGATATGTACAACTCAAACCACGTTAAAGGAATTTGTATCTACTGCTTGTACAAAGGCATCAACTCATCTCTTTCATCCTTACAAAATTTATTTTTCTTTAATTACATTTTAAATTTAAATTCGAGGAAAAAATGAGAAGGTCGGGGCCTCTCCCCCTTCTTGAATATGCACTAATTTGTTGAATAGTAGGTGATTTATTGAGGTGGAGAGATGCTCCTGCATCATACTCCACTACTGGGAAAATCATGAGCTCCTATAATCTGTTGTTGAAATCCCTCTAGATCCCAAACTTCTCTTTTGAGTTGTCCTCCTACTCCTCTTCTTTGTTTTTGTTGTTACTTCCCTATTGTTGTGGTAGGATTTCTTCTACTTAGATTCTCCTTTATGACAACTTCTTATGCTGACTTCAACATCAACTCTTTGATTTCCTCTATTACTCTGTCCATCTGATTCACTATCTGGCTCCCCTTATGTAGTCTTCTCTGTTTCACTTCCTCCTTGTCAATGGGTAGATCAAATTGATCTCCCATATTGTCTTCATATCCTGTGGCATTTGTCAGACAATTGGCTTAGGTTGATGGATAATTGGTATGGATTGTTGGTTGTCATTGATGTCAACCATTGGAGAGTGATATTGTATATCGATGTCAACCATTGGAGAAAGTTTGGTAGCAAAAAGGTTTGGGTAATGGACCCAAGGTTTCTTCATGTATAATGGTATGAGTTTTAATATATTTGAAGGTAATACTATTTTAGATGGATAGTACATGCCATTCCATTTCCGGTGGTATGTGGAACATCAAATAAATCCTCACGATTAGAGATTTATGGCCATGAGAAGTTGGAGAACCTAGGTTTGGGTAATGGACCCAAATTTGTTTGATGGATAATGACATGATTTTTGAGATGTTTGCAGGTAATATTATTCTATATGGATACTACATGTCATGCCATTTCTGGTGGTATGTGGAACGTCACATAACTCATCACGGTTTGAGAGTTATGGCCTTACGAAGTTGGAGAACCCTCATATGTTGGCTTGAAGCCCCAAAAGGTCAAAGAAGTCAAAGAGATTACAAAGAAGAAATTATTATTTAAATTATAAAGTAAAGTTACAAATTCAAGAAGAACTATTTAAATAATAAATTGAAGTGACAAAATCAAAGAAGATTATTTAAATGATAAAGTGAGGTGACAAAGTCAAGGAGGAATATTTAAATGATAAAGTAATGGAGAACTTTCTAATTATGGAAAGTGGTTAACCCTAAAAATGA
>SNQJ01S0113116.1:6912-27303 GCA_010110895.2 Picea sitchensis
AACCATTGGCATGGTTTTAGTTTAGGAAGATGACTTGTTCTCGAAATACGTGATCTATTACTTGAGTCGAGGCCTCATAGGATTGGAACTCAATTATTCTCATATCGAAAAAATTGTGTTGGCAGTAGTTCATGTTGTTCAACGGTTCTGTCATTATGTTTTGTTTCGCAAGACCACAGTCATTGTTGTCGTAAATCCATTCCAATACATGTTGACACGATAGGTAATAGGAAGAAAAATAAGTATATGGAAAGTCATCCTCCAGGAGTTTGACTTAGAATTTGTTTGAGCAAAGTCCAAAAACTCACTGGTCTTCGTAGAGCTTATTTCAGAACTTTCGGTTGAGTCAGGTGACGTTGTGCCTGAAGAATTGCCTATCCGAGGAGATATGTTTTTTATCACATCTTTGGATCCTTGGTATAGAGATATACTTATATATCTCTAGACTTTGAAGTGCCCCACTTCTGCTTCTCATGATGAGCGTCGATGAATACGCCATTAGGCTAAGAATTATCTCATACTCAATGATACGTTGTATCGAAGAGGTGTAGACTGCATCCTACGCCGATGTCTCACTCACGAGGAGGCAGTTATCATGCTTAACGATTTCCATACTAGAGCTTATGGAAGTCATTTTTCTGGGTTGGCAATAGCCCAAAATATTCTACGAGTAGGTTACTTATGGCCGACACTTATCAAAGATTGTATCGAATCGGTCAAGAAGTGCCATCCGTGCCAAATCTTCTCTCGGAAGATGAGGGCACATCCCACTCCCATGTTTCCTATCATCACATTTGGTCCCTTCACCAAGTGGGGGATTGCTTACACTACTTGCAACCCCCCTTCATCAAGGGGGCATCGCTATATCATCGTACTTGTCAACTACTTCACAAAGTGGGTGGAAGCTATGTCAATGTTTAAAGATGATGGAGAGACTGCAACTCTCTTTTTATTCAACCAGACAATAGCAAGGTTCAACATCCCAAGGGAGATTGTCACTGACCATGGAAGTCACTTTCAGAATCAGATGATGACTGAATTAACATTAAATATTGGTTTACAAAAAGAACATTCATCACCCTACTACCCCCAGGCTAATGGGTAGGTGGAAGTTGTAAACAAAACTCTTAAGACTATTCTATAGCAAACTATCAACTCACCCAAGTCAAATTGGAATTTGATGTTATACTCGACATTATGGGATTATCGAACATCTGTTAAGACTGCAACTGATTTCTCACCTTTTCAACTCATTTATGGGCTAGAGGCAGTCTTGCCCATCGAATGTCAGATCGCGTCTCTAAAATTAGCAGTACAATTATTGCCCAACACTTCTCCGCTCGAAGAACAGTTAGTATACCTTGAGCATCTCAATGAACAGTGTTGTGATGCAGCCCTAGACAAAGAGGCTCACAAACATAAGGTCAAGTGTCAATATGATAGGTCCGTTCGTCCTCGGATTTTCTCTGAAGGGGACCTTGTCCTAGTCTATGACCAAGATAAGGACCCCCTGGGGGCAGGCAAATTCAAACCCATGTGGTTCGGGCCTTTCATCATAAAAGAGGTATTAAAAAAGGGCACCTCTCATCTAGTTGATTTCGAAGGGAGTACTTTGGTGGAGCTTAGAAATGGGCTCTACCTCAAGAAGTATTACTCATAGGCAGGTCACTATGGGTAACTTTTTGTAACATATGTATAGTCTTTGTACTATTACTTTTTTGTTTCTTTTAAATGTTATGGACATGTCATTGATGTTATATTTCGTCAATATGGAAGATGTCAAGTGATTCTAAGGTGTTCATTGGGTATGTAGATGGTGCTAGTCGGCACACTCGGAGGCTTGCTTCCGCAGCTTGGGTAATCTTTACACCTCAGAGCCAGTTGTTATCCTCTGGAGGTATATGCTTAGGTGACACCACAAATAATGTCGCCGAGTACAGTGCAGTTATTGAGTTGCTTCGTGACACTTTTTCATTGGGTATCTCTCATCTCTGAGTCTATCTCGACGCTCAATTGGTTGTGTCTCAGTTAAATAGAGTATACTAGGTTCATGATCCAACTTTACACTGACGATTCCTTAGGGTACTGTTAACTCCCAAAATGAAACCATCCTTTTGGTTGAGTTTTGTAGTAGATATCATGGCTATCGGTAGTGTCCTCAAGTTATTTTTTATTTTTCATAGCTGCAAAAATTTTAGGTTTTGGTTTTGTCTTAGCAAATAAGTTGACCCATGAAGTCTTCTTTTCAAAATTCTCATTTTTCACTTTCCACAGCTAACGTGTGTCCAAAAGTTCATTGTGCGTTGCGGAAAGTGTTGAATTTCAACAGCTAAGGAGCTCTTTTCATTAGTCGATGCACTGTTGAAAGTGACAAATTTCAAAAGGTCTGAAAATCAAGTTCGTGGGTGGCACGCTGTGGAAAGTACATGCTTTCCATAACTATGAAGCAGTTCCATTAAAGTGGTGCGCTATTGAAAGTGTATACTTTTCGTAGCTAACAGGGATTTTTCACAGGGGTGCGCACTGGTGAAAGTGGCAAGCGAACAGTTGACAGAGGCGTTTTCCACGGGCCGTTGTTGAAGAAATCGGGAATCACGTGCGTGATATCCACGTCTGACGATAATGATGACATGATCACCCCACGTCAGGTAAATCAAAGGCATGCGCTGATAGGAGTGGGCAATGATAGAAACTCAAGTATGCATGTCAGGATATGACTGTAATTCGAATCCGGTCCAGAACTGTCCAGAACTCACGCTCAGCACTCATGGCATCCGAGATGGTAGGTTCGTGTTCGTTGATGCAGGTACAGAGGAGGTACCGCCGGCCTGACGACATCAAATCAAACAATGGTTTTCATATCACAAATCGTTTCTGGAATGCTGTGGAAGTTTTCATTTGTTTCAAAACAGAGCCGAAGCCCGAACTGCTTTCAACAGCGCAGAACCTCGGCTCAACTGGCAGTTATGGGGGTTACAATTGTCAAGTTTCTCAAGTTGCAGAATGGTGAGAAAACGCAGTGGCGCTCTACTCAAGAAAGAGATGGATAATTTGTTCTTTCTACAATCACATCTCAAAGTCCAGAAGCATTTTTCGAATGCATGGTGTATGGAATTTGCCGAAAAGTTGCAAGTTGGGTGCCACCAGGCTACAGCAGAAGCCTTTGCCATAACTTTGGATGGCAATAAAGCTCGCGTCGGGTCCATGTAAATCAAAGTGGATGAGGCTGTCATCGTCACAGCTATAGGTTTGCCAAGAACTGGTCAGAGCCGGTTTAAAATCACTTCTCCTAAAAATTTGGATTTCAGAGTTTATTTGAAAGAGGGGTACAAGCACAAAGCATGGAGGAAAGGTATGCTCGTTTCATATCTAGATGAAGAATGACAAGAATTGTTCAAAGGTATCCAATTATACATTACCTCAGAGGGAAGATATGATAAATTGATGATGTACCACTTTAAACTCTTGGATCACTTCACAGGCAAGACCCCTATTAATTTGCCTTATTTCTTATATCAAAGTTTGACTAAGGTATGCAAGAGGATTAGAGCTCAACCCTTGAGTGTGAAAACTACTCTGTGTCACCTCGGCCTCATAAAATTGATTATCCTGGAAGAATTGAAACAACAGGGGAGGAGCTGGGAGCACTTTCTGTTCTAGGAAGGTTTTGAAATCCAGAATCATACTACAAATGAACAAATGGCGGGTTCAAAGAAACAATCATCTCCTCAAAGCAGCTCAAGAAAAAGAAGGGCCTTACCAGGATCTTCAGAGGACATAATATCTAGAATGAAGCCTCACAGGTTAAAGAGAAAGTTAAATTTTGAGCAGACCACAGAGCAGACTACACAGCAGAATACAAGGCATCCTACAGAGCAGAGTACAGGGAAAAATATACTTAACTTGCCCTATTCAGATTCAGAATATGAGCAGCAAGATCAATGCCCTTCCATCAAGAGTTCTGAGCAATCAGCCGAATGTGCATAGAACTATGAAACGTTCAATCAAACAGAATAGGGAGAATCATCAAAAAACCCGAGATCAACTAAGTCTCAGAAGATCAAACATCTCAAGGAGGTAATTGCCCAACAAGAGGTCTTGGAGCGGGTGATTAAAGAAAGGTATAAGAGGTTATCTGATAACTTCGCCAAGACAAATGCCGCATTTGAAAGATTGTCCAAGGAAAGTGTTAGAGAAAAGAAGAGGAAGAAAAATCTCACCAAAGACTACAACAGCTTGTGGTGGCTTGCCAAATGCCTGAAAAGGCAGATCAGGAGGTTGAAACAAAAATTGAGGCAAAAATCTCACCCAGACCTGAAGGTTCTTGCTCAAGTCGCCGTCAATATGCAAGGTGAGAAATCAGATGCCCACTGATTTTGGTTTGAAATCAAATTTCAGAGGTGAAAACTCTTTTTTGCGCAATCGGGACTTTCAACAGCGCCAGGCTATAATTTTATTACCCGTTAGCTGTGGAAAGTGACATCTTTCAACAGCTAACCCGGGAAAAGAATTAAATGGTTCCACTGTTGAAAGCTGGGAAAGTAATTTTTGAAGCCGAAGACACAACAGTTCATTCCAAATGGGTTCTGAAGGGATTCCAGTGTATCAGTGGACTATTAGATCGCATGCAAGAAGTTTAACATCAGGGATTCGAGAGATTTTTTGGTTACACATGCAAAACCATTTCCTAAGAAATCGACCATGAACATTGGGAAATTGAACAGTCAAATACAGGTGTCATGCTATTTTCATCACATTGCAGATACCAAGAGCTGAAGGATGCAGATGGCGATTTTGGAGACTGAAGACAGTTCGACTATTTAGTTTAGTTGTTAAAGACTTTAATTTCAAGTTGTTTAGATAGAATTGAATTGTTTTTATTAAATACAGATCCATGTTTTTAGGATTTGTATAACTGTTTGTAAAGGGATATAAATGCCTATTTTTGATATCAAACAAGGGTTCGATTTTGGATACATTAATACTCCTTTTTGTACTCAGACATTTTCATTGTTAATACAGATAACAGGTTCCTTTCCATTTTGGTATCAATTTTTCATATTTCTTCTTCACTGTTATCTTGTTGTCAAATCTTGAATAGTTGTTATCCTATTGTTTGGTTCATGACATTATAATCAGTTCCTTTAGTTGTTTATTAGACCCTGCTTTGCACTGGTTTATGAACAATCTTTTCTTCATCCACTGAAAGCTATTTTACTGATTAACCAATCTTGGNTTGGGAAATTGAACAGTCAAATACAGGTGTCATGCTATTTTCATCACATTGCAGATACCAAGAGCTGAAGGATGCAGATGGCGATTTTGGAGACTGAAGACAGTTCGACTATTTAGTTTAGTTGTTAAAGACTTTAATTTCAAGTTGTTTAGATAGAATTGAATTGTTTTTATTAAATACAGATCCATGTTTTTAGGATTTGTATAACTGTTTGTAAAGGGATATAAATGCCTATTTTTGATATCAAACAAGGGTTCGATTTTGGATACATTAATACTCCTTTTTGTACTCAGACATTTTCATTGTTAATACAGATAACAGGTTCCTTTCCATTTTGGTATCAATTTTTCATATTTCTTCTTCACTGTTATCTTGTTGTCAAATCTTGAATAGTTGTTATCCTATTGTTTGGTTCATGACATTATAATCAGTTCCTTTAGTTGTTTATTAGACCCTGCTTTGCACTGGTTTATGAACAATCTTTTCTTCATCCACTGAAAGCTATTTTACTGATTAACCAATCTTGGAGAGAACTGTCTATCTGTTTACCATTTTGATGTCTGAATTTCATAAGATGAATTGAGTTATCCCATTGATCCATATTTACAAAATACAAAAACATTCATTTCTTAAGTTACCAAGCACCTTTGGTATGCAACCACAAAGGGTTCCTTGGAGTGATAACAAATTGGCGCCATTGTCGGGGAGAGGAGATCGAAGCTCAGCTTCTCTGGGAGACGACATAGATCTAATTCTTGATGATAGACAAGAAATAGACACTATCAGGTTGTACATTTTATATCTGGTGACTCCATTGAAACAAAGTGGCTCCAAAAAGAGCTCACACGAGGGCAAACCCAGAAGGCCCATTGACATCAGTTTCTGATCCAGAAAAAATGATCAGCAAGGGCAAAGCTTTGCAAAGACAGGCTTCCGGATCTGCAAGTGCAATTGATTCAGGTATTCCAACTGATACTCATCCTTTCATATCTGAAAATTCTTTTGCTGAATCCCCTGCTGAAACCCAAAATTCCCAGGAAATAAAAATTTCATCTCAAGTGTCTAAAGTAGAAGAACCTTCTTTTTATTCTAATATTACTGATTCTGTCCTTGAGGTTGACATTTCATCCCATCCAAAAGAATTGAATACTGAATCCTCCCCGCAGAAAGAAGATTCCTCTTCATCTCTTTTTGATTCATCTCCTAGCAAACCTTCAAAAGGTGTTTTACACACTTACACAAATCTTCCCGTCCTTGAAGAAATTCTCCATGATCTGTCCTCTAAAGGAGAAGAAAATCTAGCTTTGTTGCTCGGTCAGTTTTATAGAGCCTCTTACTTTCCACCTACTTCTGAAACTTCTGTTCAGGGTGAATTAAGACAGTCATTCTTTTCTAACTCAGGCAACTCGTCTCCTCCATCCCCTCCTACGAGTTCTTCATCTCCTCTATCATCNCATCTCTTTTTGATTCATCTCCTAGCAAACCTTCAAAAGGTGTTTTACACACTTACACAAATCGTCCCGTCCTTGAAGAAATTCTCCATGATCTGTCCTCTAAAGGAGAAGAAAATCTAGCTTTGTTGCTCGGTCAGTTTTATAGAGCCTCTTACTTTCCACCTACTTCTGAAACTTCTGTTCAGGGTGAAGTAAGACAGTCATTCTTTTCTAACTCAGGCAACTCGTCTCCTCCATCCCCTCCTACGAGTTCTTCATCTCCTCTATCATCTCCTACAAGTTCCTCATCTGTATCAACCACCAAGACTACCATGGCTGCCCCTTTGACCAGAATGGAAAAGATATTGGCAAACAGATATGCCCCACTTGTCTTACCAAATCCCTTGTCTTCCATGCCAACCGGTGACTACCAGAAATACATGCCAAAGTTTACAGGAGCAGGGGAGTATACTGTTGAAGAACACATTGAAGCATTTTATGCTTATGCAGAAAACATAAATATTTCTGAAGAAGATGTGTGGACTAGAGTTTTTGTTCAGAGTTTGGATAGCCAAGCCCGAAAGTGGTTCAAAGAGCTACCAGCAAATTCAATCACTGGCATTGAACAATTGGATGAAGTATTCTTGAAGCATTGGGGAGAAAGAAGAGATCTGTTATACTACATTTCTGAGTTTGGAAATTTGAAGAGAGGAGATGGAGAATCAGTCTCAAACTTTATCAAGAGATTCAATAAAATGTTTGGTAAGATCCTTGCAGAGATTAAACCAAGTGATGCATCGGCAAAGATCACATTCTCTGCTGCCTTTGATGCAGAATTTTGTCTTATCCTTAGAGAAATACGATCAGCCACGCTTGCTTTAATGCAAGATGTTGCTCTCGAGGTTGAGTCTAACATTACAGCATCACAACAACTTAAAGGAAGGGCTGAGAAGAAGAAGTCTGTTGTCGAGTCCTCTTCTTCTTCTAAAAATAAAATGGAAAAGATGGCTAAGTTATTGGACAATCTAACATCAGAAATGTCAAAGTTGAAGGTTCAGAATCAGCCACCAGCAAGAGCAAAAGAACCAAATACTTTTTCCCCCAGAAATCCAAATGCTTTTCCCTATAGAAGAAATAATCCACAAACTCAGATTCTGCAAAGAGATAGGAATTCTAATGAAGATCAGAGGATAAAAGTACCTCTTCAGAATGTAGTAATGGATGAAGAAAATGTAGAAGATCAAGAAGATGTGGAAGGTGAAATTCATTGTATCAGAGAAGAGAAAGGGAAGTCTTATCTAACACAACAAGATTATGAGGAATCACTAATGACTCAACAGACAGAAGATGATCTCCTCGGTGATGGCATTTTCATAGCAGAGGATAAAAATAGATACAACCTCCGATCTAAGTCTAATGCTGCTCAAGCAGATGCATCAGCCCCTCCTACAGAGACTGCTGCCCCTGTCAACCAAAAAGACCATACATCAGAAGATCATCCAGCAAAGTCTTCAAAGGAAAAAGCATTAGCTCCTCCCAAGAAGACTGTTTTCCCTGTCAACCATCAAATCCCAGAGAGTCAGCCTCCTGTTGAACAGCAAAAGAATCAAGAAGCCCCTTCAAGTCAGGTAAAGATTTCTGATAAAACTACTGATAAGGTTCCATATTCTTTCAATTTCGAGGCTGAAATACAAAAGATTAAGATTCCTATTCCTCTTGTTGAGCTGATGAAAAATGAGATGTTTAAAAAAGATATCCTCAAAACTTTAGATCCCCAGTCAGTATCTCATTCTGCTGATATCCTCAACATTTATGATGAAAATCCAACCATCACTCTGGGTCAAATGGTAGAAGACAAAGATGAAAGATGTCCTCCCTTCTATATCTCTTTAAATATCCATGAAAAGACACTGCATAATTGTTTGTTGGACTCCAGTGCTTCACACAACTTGATGCCCAAAGCTGTCATGGATGAGCTTGGGTTGGAGATCACCAAGCCTTATCATGACCTTTTCTCCTTTGGTTCTCGAAAAGTCAGATTCCTTGGGATGATTAAGGATTTGGCTGTAACTTTGACCCAACCGTCAATGAAGACAATGGTGATGGACATAGTGGTGGCTGACATACCTCCAAAATTCAGATGTCTTCTATCAAGATCATGGATGAAGAGGCTAGGTGGCACTCTTCAAATGGATCTCTCTTATGCTACTATCCCTATTTTCGAAGGGGTGAATAGAAGACTTTACAGGGAATCTCAGTTGGCATATGTAATCAGTGATGAGAAGAATCCATCCAATCATCCTATTTATGTAGTCGACACATATATGGGATATTGTATCTTGCAATTTGATGACTCACTGCCTGATACATTGCTGCTCAGAAAACCAACAGATCAGATCACAGTTCAGCCCAAAGAAATAGCAGAGGATGATCTATGGACCATGTTCTTTGACGGTGCTTGCACTAAGGAATCAGCTGGAGCAGTAGTGGTATTCGTTTCTCCCTCTAAGAAAACTTCTCATTTGTCCTTTAAACTTGATTTTAAAGTGACTAATAACATTGCTGAGTATGAATCACTACTTTTAGGGCAGAACACAGCAAAGGAGAAGGAAATTAGAAAATTGTAGGTGTTTGGAGATGCAGATTTGATTATTCAGCAGGTGAATAAGTCCTTCCAAGCCAAGCATGTAAGGATGAAGGCATACAGAGATGAAGTGTTGGAGGCGATTCAAAATTTTGCAGATTTTAAAATTACATTTGTACCTAGAGCCATGAATGAATTGGCTTATTCATTGGTTGTGTCTGCTTGTGCATTTATACCCCCCCTACCTCACAAATTGTCTTACGAAATTCAATTCAAATATAGGCCCTCTCTTCCTGATAATGTAAAATTTTGGAAAGTTTTTGAGGACGATGCTGAACTCACTCGATTCCTTGTAGTGATAGATGAGTTTGCAGATCTGCAGATTGATCAGGAGAATGAACATGACAATGAATTTGAGAAGCCAAAGCTCAATAACAAAATTGCAACTCATGAAATAGTTTAGTTGTCCACCAACAGAATTCCTAAAGGCTTGGTCCCATTGGAAAGGTTGTTCGATAACAACGATGTGGCTGTCAAATTGCAAAGTGGGGAAAAAGAGTTAGATGTTTTCTAGTATAATGTGGCCAGTGAGAAAGATCCCAAATATGTCAACTTGGCTTCACATTTGTCTGAAAAACAAAAGGCTGATTATGGAGAATTGCTGAAGGAATTTGCAGACATCTTTGCTTGGCAGTATGATGATTTGAAAACTTTTGACACAGAGGTGATTCAACATAAAATTCCCTTGAATAAAGACACCAAACCATTCAAATAGAAGATTAGATCATTCAATCCTTTGCTACTTCCCACAATGGAGAAAGAAATTAAGAAACTGTTGGACGCCCGCATTATCATTCCTCTCAGGTATTCAGAATGGATTGCTAATCTTGTGCTGGTTAGGAAGAAGAATGGGGAGATCAGACTCTGCGTCGACTTCAGAAATCTGAAAAAATGCTCTAGGAAGGACAACTACCCTTTGCCTAAAATGGAGCATATGTTGCAGAAGGTGTCAGGATCAAAGGTAATGTCCTTTATTGATGGGTTTTCCGGATACAATCAGATTGTTGTCCATCCGGAAGACAAAGAAAAAACTGCCTTTACCACTTCATGGGGCACGTTTATGTACGAGAAGATGCCCTTTGGATTGATGAATGCAGGGGCGACATTCCAAAGGGCAATGGACATTGATTTCGTTGGGGAGAAAGGTAAATTTGTCCTGATTTATCTTGACGATATCACTGTTTTCTCAAGCAGCCACGAACTTCATTTGCAGCACTTGAGGAGGACGTTTTTGAAATGTCGAAGGTATGGCATCTCTCTTAATCCGAAAAAATCAAATTTTGCACTTGAGGGAAAACTAGTTGGGCATATTGTTTCTGCGGATGGGGTTAAGATTGATCCAAAGAGGGTAGAATCAATTAAAAATCTGTCTCTTCCTAGATCAAAGAAAGACATTCAGTCTTTCCTTGGGACCATTAATTTTGTCAGAAGATTCATAGTGAATTTTGTTGAACTCACAAAGCATATTACTGCTATGTTGAGGAAAGACTCTGAGATAAAGTGAACTGAAGTAGCCAGACAGTCATTCAATGCCATCAAGGAATCCATCACAACAGCTCCTGTATTGATTAGCCCCGATTTTTCCAAAGTATTTTACATTTTTTCATTTGCTTCCAATGATACGATCGCAGCAGTGCTCTTGCAGAAGAATGCTGATGACCAAGAGCAGCTGGTTGCTTTCTTTAGTAAGGTCTTGAGGGACGCAGAGGTAAAGTATGAGTTGTTGGAAAAACAAGCCTATGCACTTGTCAAGTCACTGAAGGCTTTCAGGGTCTACATTCTGCAGGCAAAGGTAATAGCTTTTGTTCCCTCCAGTTCAGTTAAATATGTTCTTGTCCAACCTGACATTGATGGAAAAAGAAGTAAGTGGATAGCCAGGTTGATTGAGTTCGATGTTGAAATTAAACCAGCAAAGCTAGTTAAAGGTCAGGGTCTTGCCAAACTCCTGGCAGAGGAGAATTGCAACCTGCTTGACATAAATCTGATGAGTATTGATGCAGAAAATGTTCTGTATTCAGAGAACAAAGAAGGTAAGGGAATGCAGGTTTCAGCTCATCTAGTTGATTGCAAGTGGTACAGCCATATCATTCAGATTTTGCAGACTTTATCAGTCCCATCAGATTTGACAAAGACTCAAAGAAGGGCTTTGAAGCTCCGAGCTATAAATTTCTTCATCAATGATAATTTGTTGTTCTAGAAGAATCCCATTGGTTTGTTGTTGAGATGTGTAAATCAAGAGGAGGCAGCTAAAGTCATGTGTGAACTTCACAATAGTGAATGTGGAGGAAATCACTATTGGAAAACCACAGCACACAAAATCTTAAGATCAGGTTACTATTGGCCATCCTTATTTTCAGATGTGTATGAATTTGTGAAAACATGTGACAAATGTCAGAGATTTGAAGGTAAAAAACAACTGAAGTCCCTTCCTCTCAAACCTATAGTGGTCACAGGGCCTTTCCAGCAGTGGGGCCTGGAATTCATAGGTGAGATCCATCCACCTTCTAGTGGTCAGCATCGGTGGATCCTGGTTGCCACCGATTACTTTACAAAGTGGATTGAGGCTATTCCCACCTGCAATGCCAATCACACTATCATCATAAACTTTCTGCAGGAGAACATATTCGCCAGATTTGGCTTCCCTAAGAGATTGGTCACTGATAATGCTGTTGCATTCAAAGATAAACACTTGGTGAAATTGTGTGAAGAGATGGGAATTCAGCTGGTACATTCCACAGCCTACTATCCGCAAGGGAATGGTTTAGCTGAGTCATCAAACAAGAGTTTAGTCAGAATCATAAAGAAACTGCTTAAACAAAATGCCAGAGGTTGGGATTCCAAACTGAAGTTTACCTTGTGGGCTGACAGGGTAACATGTAAGAAATCAATTGGTACATCTCCTTTCAAGTTGGTATATGGTATTGAGGCCATATTTCATGTTCAACTTGCATTACCAGTTGTGAAATTCTTACAAGAAACTGATGTTGAACCAAGTGATTTGACTAAGAGGATTCATAATTTGGTAGAACTGCAACAAGATAGAGAGAAACTCTTAGAAAAAAATGAATTACATCAGGAAAGGATCAAGCAAAATTTCAACAAGAAAGTCAAAGAAGATGTATTCAAACCAGGGGATATGGTCTTAAAGTGGGATGCAGCAAGGCAGGAGAAAGGGAAACACAGAAAATTTGAGGCTCTTTGGACAGGTCCTTTTGTCATAACAGAGGTGCAGCAGAACAATACCTTTGTTCTCCAAACTCTCTCAGGCGAGCCAGTATCAGGGGGCCCTTTCAACGGGCACTTCTTAAAGATCTATTTCTCATAAGGCTTCCTTGAAGCCAGGTTCTTCTTGTACATATTTTCTTTTTCATTTCTGTTTTCTTTATTTTTGTCATTCAAATAACTCCATGCCCAATGGTACTAGCATCTACTTTTCAAATGTCTGTTTCAGATTGCAATAAGGCTACTGATTCTAGCTAGGTTCTTGGTCACCTCACAGGGATATTCCCATCCCAGTTGGAGCCAAATGTTAACTCCCAAAATGAAACCGTCCTTTTGGTTGAGTTTTGTAGTAGATATCATGGTTATCGGTAGTGTCCTCAAGTTATTTTTGAGTTTTCATAGCTACAAAAATTTTAGGTTTTGGTTTTGTCTTAGCAAATAAGTTGACCCATAAAGTCTTCTTTTCAAAATTCTCATTTTTCACTTTCCACAGCTAACGTGTGTCCAAAAGTTCATTGTGCCCTACAGAAAGTGTCGACTTTCAACAGCTAAGGAGCTCTTTTCATCAGTTGATGCGCTGTTGAAAGTGACGAATTTCAAAAGGTCTGACAATCAAGTTCGTGGGTGGCGCGCTATGGAAAGTACATGCTTTCCACAGCTATGAAGCAGTTTCATTAAAATGGTGCGTTGTTGAAAGTGTATACTTTCCGCAGCTAACAGGGATTTTTCACAGGGTCACATGCTAGTGAAAGTGGCAAGCGAATAGTTGACAGAGGCGTTTTCCATGGGCCGTTGTTGAAGAAAGCAGGAATCATGTGCATGATATCCACGTCTGATGGTAATGATGATGTGATCACCCCACGTCAGGTAAATCCAAGGCATGCGCTGATAGGAGTGGGCAATGATAGAAACTCAAGTATGCATGTCAGGATATGACTGTAATTCAAATCCGGTCCAGAACTCACGCTCAACACTCATAGAATCCGAGATGGTAGGTTCATGTTCGGTGATGCAGGTACAGAGGAGGTACCGTCGGCCTGACGACATCAAATCAAACAATGGTTTTCATATCACAAATCATTTTCGGAATGCTGTGGAAGTTTTTATTTGTTTCAAAACAGAGCCGAAGCCCGAACTGCTTTCAACAGTGCAAAACCTCAGCTCAACTGGTAGTTACAGGGGTTACAATTGTCAAGTTTCTCAAGTTGCAGAATGGTGAGAAAACACAGTGGCGCTCTACTCAAGAGAGATATGGATAATTTTTCCTTTCTACAATCACATCCCAAAGTCCAGAAGCATTTTTCGAATGAAGGGTGTATGGAATTCGCCGAAAAGTTGCAAGTTGGGTGCAACCAGGCTACAGCAGAAGCCTTTTCCATAACTTTATATGGCAATAAATATCACGTTGGGTCCATGGAAATCAAATTGGATGAGGCTATCATCGCCGCAGCTACAGGTTTGCCAAGAACTGGTCAAAGATGGTTTAAAACCACTGCTCCTAAAAATTTGGATTTCAAAATTTATTTGAAAGAGGGGTACAAGCACAAAGCATGGAGGAAAGGTATGCTCGTTTCATATCTAGATGATGAATGGCAAGAATTGTTCAAAGGTATCCAATTATACATTACCTCAGAGGGAAGATATGATAAATTGATGATGTACCACTTTAAACTCCTGGATCACTTCACAGGCAAGACCCCTATTAATTTGCCTTATTTCTTATATCAAAGTTTGAATAAGGTATGCAAGAGGATTAGAGCTCAACCCTTGAGCGTGAAAACTACTCTGTGTCACCTCGGCCTCATAAAATTGATTATCCTGGAAGAATTGAAACAATAGGGGAGGAGCTGGGAGCACTTTCTGTTCTGGGAAGGTTTTGAAATCCAGAATCAGACTGCAAATGAACAGATGGTGGGTTCAAAGAAACAATCATCTCCTCAAAGAAGCTCAAGAAAAAGAAGGGCCTTACCAGGACCTTCAGAGGACAGAATATCTAGAATGAAGCCTCACAGGTTAAAGAGAAAGTTAAATTTTGAGCAGACCACAGAGTAGACTACACAGCAGAATACAGGGCATCCTACAGAGCAGAGTACAAGGAAAAATATACTTAACTTTCCCTATTCAGATTCAGAATCTGAGCAGCAAGATCAATGCCCTTCCATCAAGAATTCTGAGCAATCAGCCGAATGTGCACAGAACTATGAAACATTCAATCAGACAGAATAGGGAGAATCATCAAAAAACCCAAGATCAAATAAGCCTCAGAAGATCAAACATCTCAAGGAGGTAATTGCCCAGCAAGAGGTCTTGGAGCGGGTGATTAAAGAAAGGTATAAGATGTTATCTGATAACTTCACCAAGACAAATGCTGCGTTTGAAAGATTGGCCAAGGAAAGTGTTAGAGAAAAGAAGAGGAAGAAAAATCTCACCAAAGACTACAACAGCTTGTGGTGGCTTGCCAAATGCCTCAAAAGGCAGATCAGGAGGTTGAAACAAAAATTGAGGCAAAAATCTCACCCAGACCTGAAGGTTCTTGCTCAAGTCGCCGTCAATATGCAAGGTGAGAAATCAGATGCCCATTGATTTTGGTTTGAAATCAAATTTCAGAGGTGAAAACTCTTTTTGTGCGCAATCAGGACTTTCAATAGTGCCAGGCTATAATTTTATTACCCGTTAGCTGTGGAAAGTGACAGCTTTCAACAGCTAACCCGTGAAAAGAATTAAACGGTTGAGCTGTTGAAAGCTGGGAAAGTAATTTTTTAAGCCGAAGACACAGCAGTTCATTCCAAACGGGTTCTGAAGGGATTCCAGTGTATCAGTGGACTATTAGATTGCATGCAAGAAGTTCAACATCAGGGATTCGAGAGATTTTTTGGTTACACATGCAAAACCATTTCCTAAGAAATCGACCATGAACGTTGGGAAATTGAACAGTCAAATACAGGTGTCATGCTATTTTCATCACATTGCAGATACCAAGAGCTGAAGGATGTAGATGGCGATTTTGGAGACTGAAGACAGTTCGACTATTTAGTTTAGTTGTTAAAGACTTTAATTTCAAGTTGTTTAGATAGAATTGAATTGTTTTTATTAAATACAGATCCATGTTTTTAGGATCTGTATAACTGTTTGTAAAGGGCTATAAATGCCTGTTTTTGATATCAAACAAGGGTTTGATTCTGGATACAGTAATACTCCTTTTTGTACTCAGACATTTTCATTGCTAATACAGATAACAGGTTCCTTTCCATTTTGGTATCAGTTTTTCATATTTCTTCTTCACTGTTATCTTGTTGTCAAACCTTGAATAGCTGTTATCCTATTGTTTGGTTCATGACATTATAATCAGTTCCTTTAGTTGTTTATTAGACCCTGCTTTGCACTAGTTTATGAACAATCTTTTTTTCATCCACTGAAAGCTATTTTACTGATTAACCAATCTTGGAGAGCACTGTCTATTTGTTTACCACTTTGATATCTGAATGTCATAAGATGAATTGAGTTATCCCATTGATCCATATTTACAAAATACAAAAACATTCATTTCTTAAGTTACCAAGCACCTTTGGTCTGCAACCACAAAGGGTTCCTTGGAGTGATAACAGGTACGTCTCTTAGAACGAAACTTTGATTATATTACATATTTTCATGTTCCTAGGAGATTAAACCAAATTACAGATACTCTAGATAATCAAATTTTAGATTGGCATATTGCACACATATGAAAGAACATTGACATAAGCATGCAAATACATTTTTTCACACGTGATCCATAAGAAAAAAAAGACCAAAAAACCATATATAATATCATAAAAGTAACCAGAGTACATAGATGGACAAAAGTGCCTCAAAAATAGGACCGATAATGAGTCACAGGGCTTCCGCCCTCAAAAAAATATACAAGTAGTGCTCGTGGCACGTAAAATGTCTAAATAGGTTCAGGGCCTATGGGTCCTATTATACTGGTCCACAGTATGGGCTAAACACCTAAACAATCGGACCCATGTCCGAGGTGCCCCCACTACATGAGGCTACATGGATGGCGGCAGGTCCTCAATCTCCACCATCGGGACTGTGTGAGTGAGTGCAGTAAAATTCCACTCAACTTGTCTAAGTACTCTCTCAGCCTCCCTAGCTGGGAGGTCTCCTGCTATTGCTGGTCCCCCGGTAATGGCAGCTGCAGCCCCTGGCCCAGGACAATGCTTGTTCCTTGCATAATCAGCAGGTCGCACGGGTCCCACATCTACATGCAACAAATGTATATCTATCAAATACTCTGGCATATAAAAGAAAATGATATATATAAAAAAAACGACATGAAAATCACATATACAACAAAAAAAACTACAAAGGTGGAGACTTACCCATCTCCCCTCACTACTCACCAGGAGGCATGGGTATCTCAAGATCTCTCGAAAAGTCTATCCCTGCATATGGGTAATCCTCGATCACTGGGATCTTCCGTGACAACCATGCAAAAAAGTCATCATCAAAGGACTCATTGGTCCTTCCACCACCTTATCGCGGTAGTAATACTGCCCATCTACATACAATAGGAAAAGAGGCCTTATGTCCTCGTACCACTTCCTGAGGACTAAAGCTCGAAACTCTCTCGAAAAAGAAGGAACACAAAATAGTCCTGAACCCAAAGTTCCTCTGTGTCCGCTGATGACAATATATCAATTGCCTCTTCATATACTCTAGTAGTGTGGTACTCTAGTCAAAAATTTGTGCATTCAAGCACTGGATAGCATAGTTCATCTGTGCGCGGGACACCTGGTGCAAGACCGCTGAACTGGTAATCCGCCCAATGAGAAATAATATTGCTTGCAGCAATAGATTAGTGATCTTACTTATGGGAACCTAGGAGCTCAAACGGTTTGTCCCAGCCTCATAGTGCAAGGCTATCAGTTCCGCTATGTTATGCGGCCCCAATGGAAACATCCTGAAATTGACTAGTTCCCCTCTCCTTGAGAGGCCAATCAAAAAGTAGATATCCTCGGTGGTGGGCACCAGTGATTGCCCCTCTATCATGAAATCCTTTGCATCAGGGTGCCAATAGTCAACCAAGGCATTCAGTAGCCTCAATTGCACCCGCATAAACAGACACAGAAAGAAATTTAGCAAACCACATTGTATCAACGCAGCCACGGCATTCGGATCTCCTGTAACCAACTCACCAACTTCTTCATGCTCCCTTTCCCTCCAGTGGACATACATCCTGCCAAAACAACAAAGTTCAGGAGGATGAGTGAGTGCTCTTTAGTTATTTTTGTTTATAAAGGGAGGTCCACGTGTGTTGTCTAGGTGACAGTCGCATGTACACGCAGGCAGTTTTTACTCTGCCCGAGTGTACACGCGGCCTGTCTAGAGACAACCCGCATGGACCTAGGGCCGACCTTTTAAAGGTCGACACCCACCCAAAAAATGAAATGAAAAGAAAAAATAAAGAATTGAATAGCTATATAGGGGATTTTGTACTTACTTGGTCTAGAAAAAAGTTTGTTTTGTCCACTGTAGCTCTCGGAATCACTGTTTTTATCAAAGGGGGTCTTTTCACTCCAGAGTCAATTTCCAAATCAACAATGGTGATAATGAGCTGCCAGCTTCTATTTATAGACTTTTTGGCCTATTTTTGTCACATTTTTGGCCTCCCTTATCTTTTTTTTTATACCAAAAAACATTTAGAGTGATTCAGGAGTTTTATGGGAGGGATTTGATTGGGTATTGGGACATTTTTTTTGAGTTTTGAGTAAATTTTGACAGTCCATGAAAACTTTTCCAACGATCAACTTGAGCATATAGGTTAGGTTTCTACCTTGATTTTTGTATCTCGTTGTCTTTTTCATTCACCATAGGATCGATCCCATCAGATTGTGACATAGAACCATCATCTCTACTTTAGAAGTGTTGCAATTTGGCGGTAGAGCTTACCAGAACATGGATGCCCTAGGTAGATCCTAGTTGCATCATGGCATTCATGCTGTCTCTAAAAACACTGTAGGCTCGGGAGTCCTTATAGTCTTTCCTGAATATGAGTTCGAGCCTCATTTGCATGATTCTTCTTTGCTCTTGACCACACCCTCAAGACTCCCAAAAAATAACGGGTCTTCTTTTAAGCCCTTTTTAGACCCTCTAAATATGAAAAGATTGTCGAGCGATCTTGTGGCCTTTCACTCTCGTTAAACCAAAATTTGAAGTCACGTCTATCTGGCGGTAGTTTACTCCTTTTTCAGTCTGAACGGTCAACTGTACGAACAAAGGTATACTCTATGGAACTTCAACTCTATAGAAGAGTACTCTCAGGTATAATTTTATCTCTTTTTCAGGCTCGAGGGACTAAACTTACAAAGAAGGAACCTCCACAGAGTCCATAGTTAATCTCTTTTCAGACTCTCTAAAATTGAAAAGATTTTCGAGTGACCTTATTCTTTCACACTCATTAATATTGGTCTAGAAGAACATTCCTGACGGAGTCCATAGTTAAGATTTTTTCAGATTCCTTAAAAATGAAAAAATAGCTGAGTGATCTTGTCCTTGTCACACTCATTAAAATGGTGTTGAATCGACGTCTTATCGGTGCTAGTTTACCCCTTTTTCGAACCGACTAGTCTATATTCGAAAAAGGTACCCCAATGGAGTCTCCTTTTATGTTTTTTCAGACTCTCTAAATATGAAAAACCACCAAGCTTACCTTCTCTGGGCTCGTTAAACTTACATCAAAGGACATTACCATTGTGTGCTTTATTAACCGCGTTTGCATACCTTATACGCCAGCCTTGTAACAGTTTTCTTCTGCATCTTAACACCTTTGGCCCCCGGAGGATTTTTGCTGAGTATCATTCTACTAGAACATCAGTCTTGTCCTTGTGCCTTGAGCTTGTATGTTTGCAACACTCGTTCCTCCTTTGTAACGTAATATTCCTTTATTCTTTTTCCATAATTATTGAAAAGAACAAAAAAATCAAATATACCCCAAAAAGAGGAAGGGAAAAGTATTTTCTTTATTGGCAGCATAATGAGTCGCCCTTGGATAAAGCATATCTGCCTGTTTGTTCATCAGACTATGGGATGTAGTACGACATTAGGAAGATTTTTCTCACTATATAGAGTTGTGTCCTCCACTGTTTGGTTATACTTCCAAACATATGGAGAGTTTTCATTGCCTCTTGCTTTGTAGACTTATGATTAATGCCAAGTTTCCTGAGTCTCATCATTTGTCATGCTATTATCAAAGGGAAGTTTTTTACCAAGCCTGAGTTGACCCCTCTGCAATATGTCTCTTGTCCTCATACCTAGCCATCCTGAACATCCAATCAAGTCCTTGTTCGAAATCACTGAAGCCTTCAGTCTGATCATCAAGATTATCAAGTCCATGATCGATGAGCCGTCGAAGACCTCTGGGTAGTGCAGTCGTACACTCATATTACACTCCTACCCGAGTTTTGAAGATTTTGAAGTTGTTGCTTGAGCTCTGAAGATATCTTCTCTAGCCATCAGGCCGTATCCGCTTCTAGAAGATGGATACTTTATACGTATATCTTTTTGATTTCGAGATGTAGCTCTGTTGTGTATTGTTCACGGCTACTCTTTATATAGTTATATGACATGGATCTACAGTGTATTTGATTGGTAGCCATGATTCTATTTTATCCTGAGCATGGGTATGCCTGTCTCAGTGAGACATGTGTTATTTTGCAGATGGCTCCTCTCAGTTCCTTATCCTTGGGCTCAATCATTTGGCACATCAGTAAAGATTGGTAATGTATTTCGGCCATCAGATGCTCTTCTAACCTCACACATTAGGGGGCATCTGTTATAACCCTAAATTGCACCACACATGCTTACCTGGCATC
>SNQJ01S0113117.1:0-11637 GCA_010110895.2 Picea sitchensis
AACCCCTCATGTAATGGTGACCTACACTACTAGGTCCATTTTATCCACCACTTATCCCTTATCTCTTAATGAGCTTATTGATTAACTTTATTTTTTGGTGTTTCTTGTTAGAAAAAAGAGGATAACATAGCAATAATATAAAATAGATTCATAAATAAAACATATGTCCCTTTATTCCATATTCATTGAACTAATCAGGTACATACATCACAAAATAAGAGTAAATAAGGTTATACATGTATTACTGGTCCGTGATATTAGATCATATGAGTATCAATTAAATTGAAATCATTCATGCAATGGTTGTAAAACCTCTACTGCCAAATTACACTGGTTCCAGTAGTAGGTTTACCGTTGAATAGGCATGAATATGGGAAATCAATACGATTGGTAACATGTAATGGCATCTTATTAGAGAAACAATGCAATCACCTTTCCCATATTCATTGATGGAATTTCCTCAATAAGATTGGTACAATACAAGTAATAGGTCAGTTAGTCTTAATATTCATACTATATCTTCCTAAAAATGATACCACTCTATTCATATAGAAGCTTCATAGTGAGTTCGATAACCTGCAGATACAAGTTATGCTTTGAGTGCCATATCACATAGTTTCCATAACTAGATCTTAGTAATAGAGAGCTTAGTATGATTCCAGGCATTGTGTTGTTTAGTGATGTTTGATATAGGATAATAATAGAAAGAAGAATGGTCACAATAAGGTGTGAGGAGGCTTCCTAGAGTGGTGTTCCCTTGGTCAAAGTCATAGGAAAATTGTAATTAGAATTAGGGAAAAATAGAAACAAATAATGCCTTTTTATTTTTCCGTTTGTTGAAATAATGTAAATGCAAAGAGCATTATTATTATTATTGTTATTTTATTCATAGGATTAATCCCCATCGTGGATTAATCATGTCAGTAATTGTATTAGGACCAAATCCCCTTTTGCGGATTGGTCAACGAACAATTATAATAATAAAAATAAGAAGTCATCCCCAACAGTTAATAAGAAGACCCAAAAATATAATAAAGGTGGGTTTACCCACCCAAATTAATAAGTTGGCCTTTCCAGTGAAGAGACACTTCACACATGCCATAACTTGTATAAATAAAGGAGGCTAGCACCTCATTTGAACACAACTCACTTGCTCAGTTTGAGAGACACGTTCTGATCTATTATCGGCAAAGGAGAGAGGGAGAAGAGTGGCACATCTTTTCGAGAGGACTTTCTGTATTGGTTTGAGTTATATATTGACATTGTATTGGCAATTTATGATAAGAAAGTATTTGTTGGGTTTTCTTCCCCTAGAGGGTTTCCCAGGATAAATGCTATGTCTCTTGTGAATGTGTATTTCTCAGTGATCTTGTTCTTATGTTGATCTTATCTATTGAAATGAAAAGAATTATAATAATGGCATAAAACATTAACTTGGTATCAAAGCCAACCTCAAGGTAGCAAAATTTGCAAGAGGAAAATCGTCACTGTTGCAGTACCTGCAAATTAGGGTTTTGCAAAAGTAACTCTTTTCAGCTCCCTAAACACCTAGAAAGGTGTACCCTCCCCCAAGGATCAATTTGGCACATTGAGTACACCTTTTCAGTGGCTAGATCTCCCGGAAAGTGAAACCCTAGTTTCACAAAGTACCAGAAAACCAGAAAACTAGAGTACTGTTGACAGGTGAAATTGACCGCTCGTCAACTGGAGGAGTGAATCCGGTCCCGGGTTGTCTAAATAATCCAATACGTTTGGATTAATCCACTCCGATGGGTTTAACGGCTCCGTTAGCCGATCTAAGTCCTAAGAAAGTGAAAAAACAAAACTAAAGAAACTAACTAAGTGAAAAACAATTGTTGCAAACTATATACAAATCTAATATATATTCACAGTTTAATAACTAATATCTATAGAATAGCAGTTCTACTTATTAAATGTACAGTTTATCGATATGATTAAATCTCTATTATATGTACAGTATTCACAAAATGAAAATTTTGATCGAAATCTGCAAAATCATATATGAATTGATTTATGACAGAGAAACTATCATTCAGTGTTTTTGATTTTTTATAACTTTTATAAACGAGAAATGAAATGGAAACTATCTAATTGAGAAATAAAAATAACAATCAATACAATGTATTGGGATATAGTAAATTCTTATATTAATTAAACTAATAAAATGAAACTAGCAAACTGACTTGAAGTATTATCTCCTATTCATCCTGTGCATAGCATCTACGTTTGCTGTTTGATGAGGCCAAACCACACCAGATCTTTACCAATTCTTATCGTAAACACAAAGAAGTAATTCTTTGAATTCTAATGACAGAACGAGTAACATATGTAGGGACAACAATTTATAATTTGACAAATGATCATATTAAGATAAATATGACTATGAAAATTTGCATATGACTGCTCATTGAATAAAGAAGATCAACCTTCTAATCATCACATGCTAACAGATAAATTGTTGTATATAAAATGAGAGACATAAAACATGGACACTATATAAATCTCATCACATCAACCTGTAACAATTCATGATATCTAAAGTAGTCAAAATTTGATTACAAATCGAAATGAGAAAAACTTGAACAAAAATATGATATATTGAAGCTAAAGTTGTGCAAATATCCACTTTCCTTCAAGTTTGTGAATCACAAATCCATAGTTTCTACTCCCAGGAAGCGATCCGTCTTAGTTTACAAAATAATACATTTATAAAGGCCACAGGATCAAAACCCTTCCTGTGGAAATCATCAAATCTGTTCCAAAAATTGTGGGAAATACAATCTCCCAAATTCCCATTGTTATCTAAAACTTAACAACCTAATCTAAAACCATGTAATGAAATCGCATTTTCAGAGATGCCACTAACGATCCAATGTCCTTTAGAATTCATATGTACCTGTAAACGCACAAGAATACATGATTTCAGATTGCATTTTAGTTGTAAAATCAAAGAATTTGAATTTTAGTAACTAGCTACATAATCTCACGATTCTGTAGCTAGTTATTGTTATAAACAAAATCGTGTTTTATTAATTGAATCAAAACAAAAATATATGCAATTTGAGCAAACAAATATTGTATTATAATTCAAAATAAAAACAAAATCATCTTAAAATTACTTTTAAAATACCATACCTCGGATTCAGGGATTCATTTTAATCAAGATATTTTTGAATTCACAATGGCAGTGTCCGCCTCCATGTTTTTAAAGACAACAAAGCCTGTGGTCTTCTGTCTTTTATCATTATATTGAGATACATTTTGCAATATGTTGTTTTCCTTAGTTAGCACATTCACTCGGTCCTCCAAGGACTTGATCCGAGATTGGAGCAAAGGGTCGTCTTTGTAATATTGGTCGAGCCATGACTGACATTCGTTGCACTGTGGCCGAACATGTTGTGTATTCACAGGTGAGGAACTTCTTAATTGACCTGTAGGTTCTCTGTCGAGTTTGATCCCAGGGAAGTCGAAGTTTTTTCTAAGACACGGTGGGAGGTTCGTCACAAAGTCATAGGGCTGAACTGAGCAAAGTCCATGTGAGTATGGATACTCCTTGGTTAGAAACTGTTCGATTTCAGAATTAGAATATTCACTTAACATAATTGGTTTTTGGTCTATGTTTTCTTTAGGATTATTATGAGCACACCGTGAAACCCAGCACACAGTCTTTTTACCCTTGTAATTGACATCACTGTTACCTTTACACTTTTTCTTTTCAGACTTTTTAACAGGCTTACCACCATCTTTTGGATATGAATCAGGTAGGATGTCGGGTTGGGTACTATTCGGGTAGGTCGAGGGTTCAACAGAGGTCAAGAGAGAAGAAGGGGGAATGAAAGACCTAACAAGGGTTTTTGTAACAAAATATTTGTCAACTTATCCTATTTCAGGACTAGCAAAACCATTCCTTAACAGGAAAGCGTCCCAATAATTGTCATTTAACTTCAACTGATGAACCATAATAATTTTAATTAAACAGTGGTGGAATAGGCTGGAGTCGACCTTCTCCCTTTTGAAATGCTTAGCCATTTTGTATAAACTCCAAAGGAGAAAATATGGCATGTTTAAGGGAAAATCGATAAAACTCATGAGCAACCGCAAGTGGTATAAGAAAACCAAACCGTATCTACCCTCACAAGTAACGAACTGCTTGACAATAGCTAACAAATCGTGCCATCTAGGTTTTAGAGATGTAACGGGCATACCTTTATCGCAACTATTAATCTTCCTTGAGGTAAACAATAGTGACCAGGGGACTTCGTCAACCTTTGATTTTTTAAACCATTTTTGTCCCATGGCTGGCAAACCAGTGGCTGAGCTAATGAAATTTTCGTTTAACTCAAGATGGATGTCTCAAATTTTGGCTCTGCAACCATTGAACGCTAGTGCAAATTGTTGAGAAACTGCCAGGTTAAAACCCTCAAAATTATCAACAAAGACCCGCCAACCATTCCTCTCTAAGTCTTCTCGGGCATTATCAAACAACAACAAAGTCTAGACACCGTTGGGTTCAATTCTGAATACAGGAGACATGGCTAATATCCCAAAATCAATAGGGTATTCAGTGATAGGGTTTGATAGGATAGAAATAGAACCATTGTCCTGAAGCTTCCCCAACATAATGCAAAGGCAGCTGGAAATGCAAGGGCAGAGCATTAATGCTATGCGTGCGAGGATAGTGGAGTAGATCGAGGTCATGCACGAACATCATTTTGGGTTGTACTTGGAATGACTCCTTGGTGTAATGGTAGATTCAAATCATAATAGTGCATATCCAAAAGAAATTCGATCAACATGTCAAATGAACCATTGCATACCCATGATTTGACCCAAAAATCAATATGTCGAATAAACCATTGCATCAAAGATTTTGTAAATCACAACCATATTAACAATAGTCAAATGCATAAATGTTTGGTGTTTCGATACATATGTAACCAGTGGTGTGTTTGAGGTCAAGGAGTTATAACCATGTAAACAAATAGGTTCATGATAAACCAAATGATCAATAATCCTTTGATGTAATCAACATGAATTCCACTGTGGGTTTTCACGCTTGCAGTCGTGAAAACAAAAACGAAAAGAAGGTACGCGAAAAGCGAAGGATAATGGTGTCGTTTAAAAAGTTGCGACGAGTAATGAGGGTATAAAAACCTTGTCTAGGTAGCTTGTAAAAAAAATATAGAGATTAATATGGCTGCCAACAATGGCAACACACTGGTAGAAGCAGTTATCTCTGCCAAACGAACAAGTTCAGATTAGGATAATGAGAAAAATTCCAACTCAAAAACAACCAGAAAATTGTTTGAACATCATTATCGATCATAAAAAATTCCAGTTTCAGATTGCTTGTTGTTTTAAAAGATGAAAACTGATGACAATCTTAACAAAAGCGAGCCACGATATTAAGGTTAGGATCTCCAATACTGTTGACAGAGCCACTGCTGCCAACAGGCATCCATAGCCTCGACAGGGAGGCCATTTAACCCACTCCAATATTTGTATCCTGCCAAGAAGTTCCAGATCAGAACAAAGGACATTTAAGGTCAAAAGATTCCATATCTGAGAATTTTCATATACCTGACATTGCTTCGCTGCCAACGGGCCTGTTCAGTACCCCGACGAAGTTATCTTGGAATCATGCATGCATTTACCTGCTGCCAGCAGACCTGTTCAGTATCCCAGCGAGTTTACAAGAACTTCCCACAACTCTTTAATGATTTATTTAGTTTTAAAGATATTTAATCAAGCGGGGTGACGCTGAAAATCATGATATTTTGGACATATTTTAATAAATTACAGACCTTGAGAGAAATTTTTAACTGTCCTTCATCAAGATATAGAGATGGTTTATTGATAAACTGACCTTTGAAGGCAGGGAGACATCTCTGAGCTGTTCTCTTAAGAAATAGGGACAGCGTAAGAAGAAATGGATGATCATGAAAAGATTCAATTACAGATTGAAATCAAGAAACTCCTTTCAAACAACAAGATTTCTTTAACATGGCTGCGAACTTCAGAAAAATATCATAATTGATGTTTAAACAACCTTCAACTGTTATTTCAGAGGAAAAAAAGTTATTTTTGTTCTCTTTGTCCGAACAGTTCACGATGCAGGTATATGTATTTCAAAAATAAAAACTGGTAAGCATAAGGGAAAAATCAAAACCAAAACAACAAAGAAAAATGGAAGGAAAACAAAGGAAAAATATTTACACAGTTTACACAGGGTTGTCATCAAGTGAAATACCTTTTTAGAGCTTGGCCATTCACCGGATAGGTGTCTAGTTGTCCCTCTAGATTATGTAATGGGAAAGAGCTGGGACCCAATTTCTCAGCAATAAAAAATGGTCCTAGCCATAAGTTCTAAAACTTCGTATGCTCTCCCTTTACCTCATGTGGTTTGTCCCATTTTATGATAAGGTCACCTACTTCAAAGTTTCAAGTTGATGCTGATCCAATTTCCATTTCACTTGAGACCTCACTTCCTCTAATTTTAACAATGCATTAATTCGATTCTCCAAAGGGGGACAATCCTCTTCTTGTATTCTCTGTGATAGCTGCAGTGAGGGAAGAAGAATATGAGGTGGAAAAATTCCCTCTCTGCCGTAAATGAGAAAGAAGGGAGAGTTACCCACAATGGTTTTTGGAGTCACTCTATCAGCCCAGATTGTGTTTAACAGTGCATTATGCCAATTTTTATGGTTTTCAGATACCGTTCTCTTGATGATTTTAATCATATTTTTATTAGTTGATTATGCCAATCCGTTACCTTGAGGGTAATAGCTGGTAGAATATTTTAATTTAATTCCTTTTTCTAGAGTGAAATCACTCATCTCAAGAGACAAAAAATAGGAAGCGTTATCGAATACTAGAAAGTCAGGGATACCAAAACGAGTAATAATATTTGAATTCAAAAAGGCAATTTCCTGACTAGTATTTACAGCTTTTAATGGGGGAGCTTCGGACCACCTAGTGAAGTAATCTGTGGCTGTTATGATAAAATTATGTTGCTGTGAGGATGGCGGATTGATCGGTCCTATAATATCAAGACCCCACTGCTGAAAAGGGGAGTCTACTGAAACAAGCTGCAGAGGGAAGGTCGGTTTTTGTATCCGTCCATAGGATTTTTGGAAAATAACACACTTGCGACACAAAGCATGAGCATATTTAAAAAGTGTAGGCCAGTAATAACCTTATCTCAATAATTTATTTGCCGTGGTATCTCCACCAAAATGCCCAACAACTTCTCCTGCATGCAATTCTAGTAAGACCTTTTCTGCTTCATCTTTCTCAAGACAGCGCGTTAGTACTCCATCAAAATTTTGACAAAACAGAATACCATTAATCAACTAGAAGGAAGAAGATTTCAATCTTAGTGCTCTTCTTTTAGTGGGATCCAGGTGATGAGGGGCTGACCCATGTTCAAGGAAAATTTTTATATCATAATACGAGGGACTAACAGGGTTTTGTGCACAATAGATTAAATTTTGGTAGTGTTGTCCTAGGTTTGACATATCATTTTCCTCTTGTTGTCCTGCTGCTGAGTCAGCGACTAACTTGCATAGCCCTTGACCTCTCACTATTTGTTCTGGGGTGATTTCTATGTCATACTCTTGTAAGGAAGTGACCCAGTTCGCCCTCTTTTCACCTAGTTCTTTCTGTACTAACAGATTTCTGACGGCCGGGTAAGGGATGATAATTTTCGTCCTAGATTTCAAGAGATAAGATTAGAAGTTCTTTACTGCTTTAAAAACAACATAGGCTTGCTGATCTACTGCTGGGTAATTAATTTATGTGCCTTTGAAGGCTGAGCTCATAAAGGCAATTGAGACTTCATTATTTTCAGCGTTCTTTTGAGTTAGGACAACAGCGTAGGAGCGGTCAGAAGCAAATGTGTAGAGAGTGAATTCTTGCGAAAAGTCGGGGCTTATCAGAGAAGGAGCGTCTATTATGCCCTTTTTTATTGAATTAAAATCTTGGTTTTGTAAGGGTCCCCAATGATATTGTACGTCCTTTTTTATTAAGTTTTGTAAAGGTCTCACCATTTCTGAAAAACTGGGACGAATATCCTAACAAAGTTTATCTGGCCTAAGAAAGACTGTGTAGACTTTTTCGATGAGGGAGGGGGCAGCTTCGAGATGACTTGAGTCCTTTCACGGTCGATAATCATCCCTTCGCTTGATACAATAAATCTTGAGAGATTACCTTGTTCTACTGCGAAGATATATTTTTTAGGATTCAAGGAAATGTCGTACTTACGACATCACTGTAGAACAAATCTTAAATGAGCTAGATGATGAGCTATGTTTTTCGAGAATACAGTAACATCATCCAGGTAAACTACGATAGATTGATTGATTAAACCTCGGAAAGCGATATCCATCGCTCTCTGGAAAGTGGCACCAGCATTAATGAGTCCAAAGGGCATTTTCCTATAAGCGTTGGTGCCCCATGGAGTGCGGAAGTTAGTTTTAAGTTGGTCTGGAGGGGACATCAGGACTTGGTTATACCCTGAAAAAAATCCAATAAGGATAATCTTTCAGAACTAGATACCTTTTGAAGGATCTGTTCCATGGGTGGGACAGGGTACTTGTCTTTATTAGACGCTCGATTAAGATTTCAGAAATCGACGCATAGTTGGATTTCACCACTCTTCTTTCGAACATGGACAAGATTAGAGACCCATTGTGTGTACCTAACTGGGAAGATTATCTTAGCGTTCATGAGTTTATTTAATTCCTTTTTGACAGTCGGTTCGAGTTTTGGGTGCATTTTCCTTAACTTTTGTTGAAAAGGTAAGGTTTGGGGTTTCATAGGAATAACATGTTATATGATGTTAGGATCAAAGGTTTTTAGGTCGTTGTACATCCAATCAAAAACATCTTTGAATTCCTTGAACAATTTAATAAACGTCGCTTTCTCTTGTTCAGAACACCCCACCCCTAAATTAATGCACTGTGGATTGTCTTTAGTTCCCAAGTTTACTTTTTCATACATTAAAGAGGAACTATTTGTTTTACAGTTCACTGATTTTTGAATTTGTCTTGAAGATCATAAAAATTTTCTAATCTAAATACAGATTTAGGGATAGAATTTACCATGTCTGATGAAGATTCAGGAGATCTCGGATCTAGTATTACCGTGAAGTCATGAAGATTCTCGTCATGAGTACATTCGTCGATCACTGTGCCTTGGAAAGTTTCTTCCATATGTAGGAAACTAATAATTTGTTGATCGTCATCGAAGACTCTCCAATTCCTAATGTTGTTGGGAATGGATGGCCTGAACAACAGTTCGACGGAGAATGCATTCGGGGCCAAGCCTTCTGCAGGAAAGAGTTTCAAAGCTACATTAGATAACAAATCGGCTTCCGAATTATTCAATCTAGGAATAGAATTTATGTTAAAAGAAGAAAACTTATTCATCAAATTCCATACCTCAGATTGGTAGCTTTTAAGATGCGGAGATAAACAGTGGATATAATTTTCTACTTGTCTAACCACAATTTCTGAATCGCCAAAGACAGTCAAATTTTGAACGTTCATATCTAAGGCTTTCCTGAGGCCTTGCAATAAAGCCTCATATTTTTCTATATAGTTTGTACATTCAAACTCTAACCTGCATGGAATCAGGGTTTTGTTACCTTCTGGATCCATAATCACGTAGCTCACACCAGCTCCTTCCTTGGACTTTGACCCATCAAAGTAAAGAGACCATATTTGATTTTTGTCGGGTGCATGTGACCATTGGGTGGAAGCTGCTAGCTGCATATATGTCACAATTTCAGACTGTTGCTCCGGGTTAGTGATAGCGGAAGTTTCGGCCATAAAATTGCCGAAAAAGGTATCCATCCCTTGTATTTCGGGTGAATCGGTAGAAGGTGTAAATGATTCATTGAGATCATTTAAATCTGTGACTGTGAACTTTAGGTAATGTTCACAATTTACCTTGATTATGTTGGGCTTTCCATTCTTGGGCAACCACAAGTGAGACCAATCTGTCGCGAAATAGCCGTGTAGCTGTTCTGACCAATCTCTTCTTAAAAACAAACCATAAACTTCTGGAATATCTACAACAATAATATGAATCACTTGATGAACTTTGGGGTTAGACGATAATCTTATAAGCACATTCCTTAATTCGCCTATAACTTTAACACTAGTTCGATCAAGTTGGATGATCTTTAAGGTGGATGGTTGAACTTCAGCATTAATCTTCTGACACATAGACCATGGCATTACGTTGGATGATGCTCATGAATCTACCATACAATTGTGTATGTTCTTATTGAATATTTCAAAAGTTAACAAAAATGGAGGGATGTTTCAGCGAGTACTAACGGTGGAAGCTTGTTGCTTTTTACCCGTAGCCTCTAAACCAATTTATCTACATTTGTTACATTATTTACAGGAAGGTTTCTCTTCTCATGAGGATCAACAATATTATTAGCTGAGGCCTTCTGAGGAACTTTTGGGTTGTTTTGAAAACCTTTGTTATTGCTTGGATTGTCGTTTTTGTTGTTCTCTGCAATATTCTGTAACATTTTTTGTAGCAGAAATGAGAATTTTAATAATTCATAAACATAAATGTTAGCCCTTAACTTTTTTAGATCTTCAACTAAATCATAATATAATCTTGGTTTGGCATGATTCTATTTAGTCTTAGTTGTTTTAGATTGTTTTGGGGGCAAAGTCATAGTGTTTTCAGAAGAAGGCTTGTTTGTTGTCTTACTCCTAGTATTGTAGGGATGTACTGTCTCGAAATTATATTGAAAAATGCTATCCGAGAAGTGTCCAAAAACATTCAGAGAGGATTCATCTTCTTCTACTGTCTCTTGTTCAGCTACTTCCTCAGGGATCTCAGGAGGCATCAAGTTATCCTATGCTTCTAGAATCGTTTGAATAGCGAATTGCAGGCTTTCTAGATTTAGGACTTCGGTATTTGAATTAGGTCAGTTGGTGGGAAAAGGATTCCTAAATGGGGGTTTGTAAGGCCCTTTGCTTGAAGAATCTTCTTCAGTCGTCCTTTTCAAATCTATAACTTGATTTGACAGTTTTTGAACGACTTTTTATAATTTTTCTAGATCATAGCTTTCCAATTGTGTTTTGTTTTGGACAGGTCTAGGGAGAATTTTGATTTTCTTTTTGGAAGATGAACTAGTCTCTATTTCGTTGTTAGTAGTGTCTTTTAAGCTGAGTATGTCTTTCTCGATATGAATGGCCTCATCGAAGGTCTCTAACAACGTGGCTTTCTTAGATCTCTCTACCCAAATGGATATACTTTGATGTAAGGCTTTCGTATAGTAGGCTATAATAATATTCTCAGCAGGCATCGAATCCATAGGGATTCCGTTCTTTAGTGTCAAGAATCTTTGGTTAAAGTCTTTGATTTTCTCTTTGGGGTTCATTCTTAAACTAGAAATCTCCATGACTAGAACTTCTACAGACTTGTCGTCTCCAAAATTCTCAATAAAACAAGATTCAAACTTCTCCCATGACACGATGGTATGGGGTTGTTGGGCAAAGTACCAAGTAGAGGCATTGCCCTCGAAGGTGTAGGGAAACAATCTACAGACCACGTCTTCATGTTCGACAATACAGAGTCTAATGGATA
>SNQJ01S0113117.1:11687-28464 GCA_010110895.2 Picea sitchensis
ACTCAGCATGGCTTTGGCTAGGAAGAGGCATGAGTTGGCCTGATGCCAGGTAAACCTGTATGGTGCATTTTAGGGTTATAACATTCACAGGTGAGGAACTTCTTAATTGACCTGTAGGTTCTCTGTCGAGTTTGATCCCAGGGAAGTCAAGGTTGTTTCTAAGACACGGTGGGAGGTTCGTCACAAAGTCATAGGGCTGAACTGAGCAAAGTTCATGTGAGTATGGATACTCCTCGGTTAGAAACTGTTCGATTTCAGAATCGGAATATTCACTTAATAGAATTGGCTTTTGGTCTATGTTTTCTTTAGGCTTATTATGAGCACACCGTGAAACCCAACACACAGTCTTTTTACCCTTGTAATTGACATCACTGTTACCTTTACAGTTTTTCTTTGTAGACTTTTTAATAGGCTTACCACCATATTTTGGATATGAATCAGGCAGGATGTCGGGTTGGGTACTATTCGGGTAGGTCAAGGGTTCAACAGAGGGCAAGAGCGAAGAAGGGGGAATGAAATACCTAACAAGGGTTTTTGTAACAAAGGATTTGTCAACTTGTCCTATTTCAGGACTAGCAGAACCATTCCTTAACAGGAAAGCATCCCAATAATTGTCATTTAACTTCAACTGATGAACCATAATAATTTTAATTAAATAGTGGTGGAATAGGCTGGAGTCGACTTTCTCCCTTTTGAAATGCTTAGCCATTTTGTATAAACTCCGAAGGAGAAAATATGGCATGTTTAAGGGAAAATCGATAAAACTTATGAGGAACCGCAAGTGGTATAAGAAAACCAAACCGTATCTACCCTCACAAGTAACGAACTGCTTGACAATAGCTAACAAATCGTGACATCTAGGTTTTAGAGCTATAACGGGCATACCTTTATCGCAACTATTAATCTTCCTTGAGGTAAACAATAGTGACCAGGGGACTTCGTCAACCTTTGATTTTTTAAACCATTTTTGTCCCATGGCTGGCAAACCAGTGGCTGAGATAATGAAATCTTCGTTTAACTCAAGCTGGATGTCTCCAATTTTGGCTTTGCAACCATTGAACATTAGTGCAAATTGTTGAGCAACTGCCAGGTTAAAACCCTCAAAATTATCAACAAAGACCCTCCAACCATTCCTCTCTAAGTCTTCTCGGGCATTATCAAACAACAACAAAGTCCGGACACCGTTGGGTTCAATTCTGAATACAGGAGCCATGGCTAATCGCCCAAAATCAATAGGGTATTCAGTGATAGGGTTTGATAGGATAGAAACAGAACCATTGTCCCGAAGCTTCCCCAACACAATGCAAAGGCAACTGGAAATGCAAGGGCAGAGCGTTAATGCTATGCGTGTGAGGATAGTGGAGTAGATCGAGGTCATGCACGAACATCATTTTGGGTTGTACTTGGAATGAATCCTTGGTGTAATGGTAGATTCAAATCATAATAGTGCATATCCAAAAGAAATTCGATCAACATGTCAAATGAACCATTGCATACCCATGATTTTACCCAAAAATCAATATGTCGAATAAACCATTGCATCAAAGATTTTGTAAATCACAACCATATTAACAATAGTCAAATGCATAAATGTTTGGTGTTTCGATACATATGTAACCAGTGGTGTGTTTGAGGTCAAGGAGTTATAACCATGTAAACAAATAGGTTCATGATAAACCAAATGATCAATAATCCTTTGATGTAATCAACATGAATTCCACTGTGGGTTTTCACGCTTGCAGTCGTGAAAACGAAAACGAAAAGAAGGTACGCGAAAAGCGAAGGATAATGGTGTCGTTTAAAAAGTTGCGATCAGTAATGAGGGTTTAAAAACCTTGTGTAGGTAGCTTGTAAAAAAAAATATAGAGATTAATATGGCTGCCAACAATGGCGACACACTGGTAGAAGCAGTTATCTCTGCCAAACGAACAAGTTCAGATTAGGATAATGAGAAAAATTCCAACTCAAAAACAACCAGAAAACTGTTTGAACATCATTATCGATCATAAAAATTTCCAGTTTCAGATTGCTTGTTGTTTTAAAAGATGAAAATTGATGACAATCTTAACAAACGCGAGCCACGATATTAAGGTTAGGATCTCCAATACTGTTGACAGAGCCACTGCTGCCAACAGGCAACCATAGCCTCGATAGGGAGGCCATTTAACCCACTCCAATATTTGTATCCTGCCAAGAAGTTCCTGATCAGAACAAAGGACATTTAAGGTCAAAAGATTCCATATCTGAGAATTTTCATATACCTGACATTGCTTCGCTGCCAGCGGGCCTGTTCAGTACCCCGACAAAGTTATCTTGGCATCATGCATGCATTTACCTGCTGCCAGCAGACCTATTCAGTATCCCGACGAGTTTACAAGAACTTCCCACAACTCTTTAATGATTTATTAAGTTTTAAAGATATTTAATCAAGCGGGGTGACGCTGAAAATCATGATATTTTGGACATATTTTAATAAATTACAGACCTTGAGAGAAATTTTTAACTGTCCTTCATCAAGATATAGAGATGGTTTATTGATAACCTGACCTTCGAAGGCAGGGAGACATCTCTGAGCTGTTCTCTTAAGAAACAGGGACAGCGTAAGAAGAAATGGATGATCATGAAAAGCTTCAATTACAGATTGAAATCAAGAAACTCCTTTCAAACAACAAGCTTTCTTTAACATGGCTGCGAACTTCAGAAAAATATCATAATTGATGTTTAAACAACCTTCAACAGTTATTTCAGAGGAAAAAAAAAAAAATTGTTCTCTTTGTCCGAACAGTTCACGATGCAGGTATATGTATTTCAAAAATAAAAACTGGTAAGCATAAGGGAAAAATCAAAACCAAAACATTAAAGAAAAATGGAAGGAAAACAAAGGAAAAATATTTACATAGGGTTGTCACCAAGTGAAATACCTTTTTAGAGCTTGGTCATTCACCGGATAGGTGTCTAGTTGTCCCTCTAGATTATGTAATGGGAAAGAGCTGGGACCCAATTTCTCAGCAATAAAAAATGGTCCTAGCCATAAGTTCTGAAACTTCGTATGCTCTCCCTTTACCTCATGTGGTTTGTCCCATTTTATGATAAGGTCACCTACTTCAAAGTTTCAAGTTGATGCTAATCCAATTTCCATTTCACTTGAGCCCTCACTTCCTCTAATTTTAACAATGCATTAATTCGATTCTCCAAAGGGGGACAATCCTCTTCTTGTATTCTCTGTGATGGTTGTAGTGAGGGAAGAAGAATATGAGGTGGAAAAATTCCCTCTCTGTCGTAAACGAGAAAGAAGGGAGAGTTACCCACAACGGTTTCTGGAGTCACTCTATCAGCCCAGATTGTGTTTAATAGTGCATTATGCCAATTTTTATGGTTTTCAGATACCGTTCTCTTGATGATTCTAATCAGATTTTTATTAGTTGATTATACCAATCCGTTACCTTGAGGGTAATATCTGGTAGAATATTTTAATTTAATTCCTTTTTCTAGAGTGAAATCACTCATCTCAAGAGACAAAAAATAGGAAGCGTTATCGAATACTAGACAGTCAGGGATACCAAAACGAATAATAATAATTGAATTCAAAAAGGCAATTTCCTGACTAGTATTTACAGCTTTTAATGGGGGAGCTTCGGACCACCTAGTGAAGTAATCCATGGATGTTATGATAAAATTATGTTGCTTTGAGGATGGCGGATTGATCGGTCCTATAATATCAAGACCCCACTGCTGAAAAGGGGAGTCTACTGAAACAAGCTGCAGAGGGAAGGCCGGTTTTTGTATCCGTCCAGAGGCTTTTTGGAAAATAACACACTTGTGACACAAAGCATGAGTAGATTTAAAAAGTGTAGGCCAGTAATAACCTTCTCTCAATACTTTATGTGCCGTGGTATCTCCACCAAAATGCCCAACAACTTCTCCTGCATGCAATTCTAGTAAGACATTTTCTGCTTCATCTTTCTCAAGACAGCGCGTTAGTACTCCATCAAAATTTTGACAAAACAGAATACCATTAATCAACTAGAAGGAAGAAGATTTCAATATTATTTATCTTCTTTTAGTGGGATCCAGGTGACGAGGGGCTGACCCATGTTCAAGGAAAAATTTTATATCATAATACGAGGGACTAACAGGGTTTTGTGCACAACAGATTAAATTTTGGTAGTGTTGTCCTAGGTTTGACATATCATTTTCCTCTTGTTGTCCTACTGCTGAGTCAGCGACTAACTTGCATAGCCCTTGACCTCTCACTATTTGTTCTGGGGTGATTTCTATGTCATACTCTTGTAAGGAAGTGACCCAGTTCACCCTCTTTTCACCTAGTTCTTTCTGTACTAACAGATTTCTGACGACCGGGTAAGGGACGATAATTTTCGTCCTAGATTTCAAGAGATAAGATCAGAAGTTCTTTACTGCTTTAAAAACAACATAGGCTTGCTGATCTACTGCTGGGTAATTAAGTTATGTGCCTTTGAAGGTTGAGCTCATAAAGGCAATTGGGACTTCATTGTTTTCAACGTTCTTTTGAGTTAGGACAACAGCGTAGGAGCGGTCAGAAGCAAATGTGTAGAGAGTGAATTCTTGCGAAAAGTCGGGGCTTATCAGAGAAGGAGCGTCTATTATGGTCTTTTTTATTGAATTAAAATCTTGGTTTTGTAAGGGTCCCCAATGATATTGTACGTCCTTTTTTATTAAGTTTTGTAAAGGTCTCACCATTTCTGAAAAACTGGGGACGAATCTCCTAACAAAGTTTATATGGCCTAAGAAAGATTGCGTAGAATTTTTCGATGAGGGAGGGGGCAATTTCGAGATGACTTGAGTCCTTTCAGGGTCGATAATCATCCCTTCGCTTGATACAATAAATCCCGAGAGCCTACCTTGTTCTCATGCGAAGATAGATTTTTTAGGATTTAAGGAAATGTCGTACTTACAACATCACTGTAGAACAAATCTTAAATGAGCTAGATGATGAGCTTTGTTTTTCGAGAATACAGTAACATCATCCAGGTAAACTACGACAGATTGATTGATTAAACCTCGCAAAGTGATATCCATCACTCTCTGGAAAGTGGCACCAGCATTAATGAGTCCAAAGGGCATTTTCCTATAAGCGTAGGTGTCCCATGGAGTGCGGAAGTTAGTTTTAAGTTGGTCTGGAGGGGACATCAAGACTTGGTTATACCCTGAAAAAACATCCAATAAGGATAATCTTTCAGAACTAGATACCTTTTGAAGGATTTGTTCCATGGACGGGACAGGGTAGTTGTCTTTATTAGACGCTCGATTAAGATTTCAGAAATCGACGCATAGTTGGATTTCACCACTCTTCTTTCGGACAGGGACAAGATTAGAGACCCATTGTGTGTGCCTAACTGGGAAGATTATCTTAGCATTCATGAGTTTATTTAATTCCTTTTTGACAGTCGGTTCGAGTTTTGGGTGCATTTTCCTTAACTTTTGTTGAAAAGGTAAGGTTTGAGGTTTCATAGGAATAACATGTTGTATGATGTTAGGATCAAAGGTTTTTAGGTCATTGTACATCCAAGCAAAAACATCTTTGAATTCCTTGAACAATTTAATAAACGTCGCTTTCTCTTGTTCAGAACACCCCACCCCTAAATTAATGCACTGTGGATTGTCTTTAGTTCCCAAGTTTACTTTTTCATACATTAAAGAGGAACTATTTGTTTTACAGTTCACTGATCTTTTGAATTTGTCTTGAAGATCATAAAATTTTTCTAATCTAACTACAGATTTAGGGATAGAATTTACCATGTCTGATGAAGATTCAGGAGATCTCGGATCTAGTATTACCGTGAAGTCACGAAGATTCTCGTCATGAGTACATTCATCGATCACTGAGCCTTGGAAAGTTTCTTCCATAAATTAGGAAACTAATAATTTGTTGATCGTCATCGAAGACTCTCCAATTCGTAATGTTGTTGGGAATGGATGGCCTGAACAACAGTTCGACGAAGAATGCATTTGGGGACAAGCCTTCTGCAGGAAAGAGTTTCAAAGCTACATTAGATAACAAATCGACTTCCGAATTATTCAATCTAGGAATAGAATTTATGTTAAAAGAAGAAAACTTATTCATCAAATTCCATAACTCAGATTGGTAGCTTTTAAGATGCGGAGATAAACAGTGGATGTAATTTTTTACTTGTCTAACCACAATTTCTGAATCGCCAAAGACAGTCAAATTTTGAACGTTCATATCTAAGGCTTTCCTGAGG
Organism: Picea sitchensis; assembly: GCA_010110895.2. NCBI lineage: Eukaryota > Viridiplantae > Streptophyta > Pinopsida > Pinales > Pinaceae > Picea > Picea sitchensis. The sequence goes on from SNQJ01S0113117.1 coordinate 17,930, forward strand.
CCTTGCAATAAAGCCTCATATTTTGCTATGTTGTTTTTACATTCAAACTCTAACCTGCATGGAATCAGGGTTTTGTTACCTTCTGGATCCATAATCATGTAGCTCGCACCAACTCCTTCCTTGGACTTTGACCCGTCAAAGTAAAGAGACCATATTTGATTTTTTTCGGGTGCATGTGACCATTGGGTGGAAGCTGCTAGCTGCGTATATGTCACAATTTCAGACTGTTGCTCCGGGTTAGTGATAGCGGAAGTTTCGGCCATAAAATTGCTGAAAAAGGTATCCATCCCTTGTATTTTGGGTGAATCGACAGAAGGTGTAAATGGTTCATTGAGATCATTTAAATATGTGACTGTCAACTTTAGGTAATGTTCACGATTTAACTTGATTATGTTGGGCTTTCCATTCTTGGGCAACCACAAGTGAGACCAATCTGTCGCGAAATAGCCGTGTAGCTGTTCTGACCAGTCTCTTCTTAAAAACAAACCATAAACTTCTGGAATATCTACAACAATAATATGAATCACTTGATGAACTTTGGGGTTAGACGATAATCTTATAATCACATTCCTTAATTCACCTATAACTTTAACACTAGTTCGATCAAGTTGGATGATCTTTAAGGTGGATGGTTGAACTTCAACATTAATCTTCTGACACATAGACCATGGCATTACGTTGGATGATGCTCATGAATCTACCATACAATTGTGTATGTTCTTATTGAATATTTCAAAAGTTAACAAAAATGGAGGGATGTTTCTGCGAGTACTAACGGTGGAAGCTTGTTGCGTTTTACCCGTAGCCTCTAAAACCAATTTATCTACATTTGTTACATTATTTACAGGAAGGTTTCTCTTCTCGTGAGGATCAACAGTATTATTAGCTGAGGCCTTCTGAGGAATGTTTGGGTTGTTTTGAAAACCTTTGTTATTGCTTGGATTTTCGTTTTTGTTGTTCTCTGCAATATTCTGTAACATTTTTTGTAGCAGAAACGAGAATTTTAATAATCCATAGACATAAATGTTAGCCCTTAACTTTTTTAGATCTTCAACTAAATCATAATATAATATTGGTTTGGCATAATTCTGTTTAGTCTCAGTTGTTTTAGATTGTTTTGGGCGCAAAGTCATAGTGTTTTCACAAGAAGGCTTGTTTGTTGTCTTACTCCTAGTATTGTAGGGATGTACTGTCTCGAAATTATCTTGAAAAATGCTATCTGAGAAGTGTCCAAAAACATTCAGAGAGGATTCATCTTCTTCTACTGTCTCTTGTTCAGCTACTTCCTCAGGGATCTCAGGAGGCATCAAGTTATCCTATGCTTCTAGAATCGTTTGAATAGCGAATTGCAGGGTTTCTGTATTTAGGACTTCAGTATTTGAATTAGGTCGGTTGGTGGGAAAAGGCTTCCTAAATGGGGGTTTGTAAGGCCCTTTGCTTGAAGAAGCTTCTTCAGTCATCCTTTTCAAATCTATAACTTGATTTGACAGTTTTTGAACGACTTTTTATAATTTTTCTAGATCATAGCTTTCCAATTGTGTTTTGTTTTGGACAGATCTAGGGAGAATTTTGATTTTCTTTTTGGAAGATGAACTAGTCTCTATTTCGTTGTTAGTAGTGTCTTTTAAGCTGAGTATGTCTTTCTCGATCTGAATGGCCTCATCGAAGGTCTATAACAACGTGGATTTATTAGATCTCTCTACCCAAATGGATATACTTTGATGTAAGTCTTTCATATAGTAGGCTATAATAAGATTCTCAGCAGGCATCGAATCCGTAGGGATTCCGTTGTTTAGTGTCAAGAATCTTTGGTTAAAGTCTTTGATTTTCTCTTTGGGGTTCATTCTTAAACTAGAAAGCTCCATGACTAGAACTTCTATGGACTTGTCATCTCCAAACTTCTCAAGAAAACAAGATTCAAACTTCTCCCATGACACGATGGTATGGGGTTGTTGGGCAAAGTACCAAGTAGAGGCATTTCCCTCGAAGGTGTAGGGAAACAATCTACAGACCACGTCTTCATGTTCGACAATACAGAGTCTAATGGATAACATAAAATTTTTGATGTGATCTTGATCCAGGTGGATATCGGTGGCCACCCACCTTTTCCAAATGGCTCAAAATGGCTTTCTGGCAATTCTGGCAATTTACTATTTTTAGCAGGTTTTAACTTCCGGGGCCATTTTGAGGGCCCAAATGAAGGTTTTTAAAGATAGAGGTTCTCAATGATATCCAAATTCATTATTGAGACCCCAAAATGAATCTCCTCGATGATACCTTTCCAATGAGCTATCAAACACCTAAAACAGAGATCGTATGCAAAAGTTACGACCCCGGGAGGTTGATGTACTCACTTACCCAAACGGGGCCCACATGACTTTTGGCGCTTCATCTCCCAGGGTTAGGTTTTTGGATGTCTATGGTTTTTGGCATTCCTTCTTATTATAAAAAGGCCTTCAGAGCCTCATTATAATCATCTTCTTATCAATGCGAGTAGCCGTCACATCTCTTCTCAGAGATAAGCTGCCACCATTTTAGTGAGTTTTCCACTTTGTATTTTTTATAGTCTCTGTACATTTCTTTCATTAGTAGAAATATTGTATTGATGTATATATTTGTTTATGGTTGCATCTCCAATACATTTTTGTTATATTATTGAATATCTGCGATATCTCTATGCATTTCTTTATTATATCTCCGATCTCATTTCGTGCCGAAAATAATATGGATCAGTGGTATCAGAACAGGTTGCTCTTAATCGTTTTTTTTCAGTGCATGTCCCCGACGAGGTCCGAGTATATCAAGTTGGGTCTTGAGCTTGTCTCTCTTGAAGACAATCTCTCTCGCACACCCAATAAATCCTCAATGGCGGAAGAAAATAAAAACGACGGAGCAGACGATCCTATCAATATGTTGATTGAGCAAGCTCTCACGCGTCAGAGGGACGAAATGATGGAGAATTTTTCCCACATCCTTCAACGCTTGCTGATAACATCAGGCGCATATTCATCAAGCGGCCACTTTGGAGGCACCTCTCCTTTCAATTTACAATTTAATTTTGATATTCCTATATTTGAAGGACAGATAGATGCAAAAGCCCTAGAAAAATGGTTAACTCTGCTGGAAGGTTATTTCTCTGTTCACAATTTTTCCGACAAAGAAAAGATGACCTTTGCACTCCATAAAGATCTCCCTTATGTCAAAAATTGGTGGGAAACTTATTGGGATCACTTGTTGGTAGCTATCCTCTCAAGACTGTCATGTGTACAAAACAAGCAACAAACTCTACATGCATTTGTTCTACAAATTAATGTGTTAGAGATTCAAACATATATTTGTTAAACTATGAAGAAATCATATAGTGGGATGCGAAAATAATTTCTTTATTATTAACTTTAATGAATCAACTTACAATGTCGAGACATGCCACTGCTCTGGAAACCTGATCCTAGGCTCCTCTTCAAATGTCCTCCAACTTCTTTTCTTTGTATCTCTCTTTGAACAAGGATGACTAAAGGGTTGGGACAATGGGAATGTGCAATTGGGTAGAGTTTCTTTACTCTTATTCTCCTCTTCCAAATAGGACCCCTAACCCTTCTCTTATAGTCTAGAAGAAGCTACGTATTTTAATGAACCCTCAGCCATGCATGGCCAGAAGATTCAGTTAACTCATCCAAAGTTGTGTGTTCTGTTGGCAACTTTCCTTTTTTTGTGCTTTTGTAGGTAAATGTGGTCTGTTTTAGGTCATCTAGCATGTACACGCATGCAATAATGGAGTAGGGTGCATGGGCGCTTATAAAAGAGGTTTTTTAAAGAGTTGTTCAACTGTGTTTTTGCAAACAAGGGATCTAGGATGGCCTGATGCCAGGTAAGCATGTATGGTGCAAAGTAGGGTTATAACAGTGAGGGATTTCACCATAAGGGGACCACTTTGGAGTTCATCCATTTGTACTTATTATCAACCATGACAAGATAATACTGAGTCATCTTTAAATCAAACAAACTTGGGTCCATTACCCAAACCTTTATTCTACCAAGATTTCTTCAAGGGTTGACATCAATGAAAACCAACCTTAATCAACAATCTCCCCCTTTGGCATTGATGGAAACAATCTGATGCAAAATTGAAATTATGTCATGCAATACTGAAGTCATATCGCTCATGCTCCCCCTAGAAACATGCCTCTGTCCTCTGCATCTCTGTGACCATTTCCCCCCATGGAACCATGCCTCTGTCCTCTGCATTTGATGAATCTCTCCCCCTTTGTCATCAATGACAATGATATCTTTCCATGCGGGGATGATCCCCTTGACTAAACTATCCTCTTTATGGTGATTCATCATTTACTTCTAAGAAATATAAGATAAGAATTCAAAAGCATTAATTTTGGAGTAGAAATAACTCTGAGTCTCTGGAAAAGATACTCAAAGGCTTCCTATGGAAGTGGTTTTGTAAAGCTGTCTGCCACTTGCTCTTCTGTTCCAACATACTCAACTCTGATGTTATTTTCTGCAACCTGCTCCCATAGAAAGTGATACTTTATTGGAATGTGCTTCATCTTGGAGTGCATCATCGGGTTATTTGAGATGTTGATGGTGCTTGTATTATCACAATAGATTGGAATGGGCTCATCATACTCAACCTATATATATGTCTGAGTTTGTTTCATCCAAAGAACTTGTGTACAACAAGATGTTGTTTTAATATACTCTGCCTCAGTTGTAGATAAATATATTGATTGTTTCTTTCTTAGCCATGATACTAAACACTCATCCAAGTAGAACGCTACTCCATTGGTGGTTCGTCGGTCATCAATACAACCTACCCAATCTGCATCTATGTAGGAAATAAGTGATATATCTTTTCCTTTTGGATACCATAATCCAAACTCTTTTGTTCCTTTGGGATATTTGAAAATCCTCTTCACTGCTAATACATGTGATTCCTTTGGTGCTTCTTGAAATCGTGCCACCTGTCCAACTGCCTGCATTACATATCATCTAGATGTTTTCACATATAGTAGGATGTCAATCATTGACCTGTATTGCCTCTTATGTGTATACTTTGAATCATCATCTTTTCTCAACTTGCAACTCGTTTGCATGGAAGTGATAACTGATTTGAAATATTCCATTCCTAACCTCTTTAGCATTTCTCTGATATACTTGGTTTGAGAAATAAAAATTCCTTGGTTTCTTTGATGTATCTGAAGCCCCATAAAGAAAGATAGCTTTCCAAGTAACGACATTTCAAATTCATTTTGCATATCCTTTGCAAATTTATGGCTTAACATGTCATCATCACTATTGAAAATAATATCATCAACATAAAATTCAATTAATAAAATATTACCGTGACTTACCTTGATGTAGAGGTTGTTGTCTACACTTCCTTTTCTGAACCCTGCTTGTTGTAGATACTTATCCAGTCTAGAGTACCATGCTCTAGGAGCCTATTTTAGACCATACAAGGCCTTCTTTAATTTACACACATAATCTACGTTCTCTGAAAACTAAAATCCTTCTGGTTGTTCAATGTAGACTTCTTCTCCAAGTTCTCCATTCATAAAGATGGTTTTACGTCCATCTAATATACTTTAATATTTTTGGATGCATAAGCTAAAATAAAACAGATTGCTTCCATTCTGGCAACTGGGGTAAATGTCTCTTCAAAGTCGATTCCTTCAATTTGTGCATATCCTTTACATACCAGTCTAGCTTTGTTCCTGGTAACATGTCCATATCCATTCAATTTATTCCTGAAAACCCATTCTGTGTTGATCACATTCTTATTCTTTGGTCTTGGAACCAATTCACAAGTGTCATTTTTCTCTATTTTATCCAATTCTTCATCCATGGCCTTATTCCAAAATTAATCCTTGTTGGCTTCTTCAAAACAGTTTTTTTCAATTGTAGATAAGAGTGCTAGGTGTGTTTGTTCTGGTGACCGTATTCTTGTTCTAGTCTCAATTCATGTATCTTTGTTTCCGATAATCTTATTTGAAGGATGATTCTTCTGTACTCGTCTGCTAGGTGTATTTGCAGACACTTGTTGAACTTGCTCTCTGCTTTTTTCAGATTCTCTTCATCTTCCTCTTATACTTATTTTTCATCTTCTGCTTTTTCTTTGAAAGGTTGCTCCATTGATTCATTTTCTTCTTCCTTTGATTCTAGTCTGCTTGTTTCATCAATTGTTACATTGATGCATTCCACAACTTTGTTCAATCTCAGATTGTAACACTTGTATGCTTTCGTTGTACTTGAGTAACCAACAAGTCCTCTTTTGCCCACATGAGAGTCAAACTTTCCCACTCTGCCATCTTCTCTTTTGATGTAGCATTTTCTTCCAAAAACTCTGAAGTGCTTCACATTTGTTGGTCTTCCTTTCCATATCTTGTAGGGAGTTTTGTTAGTTTTGTTTCTAAGAATTATTTTGTTTTGAATGTGAACTATTGTATGCACTGCCTGTGTCCAAAATATGTCTGTCAATTTGGAATCCATTAGCATTGTTTGAGCCATTTTCTGTACTGTCTTTTTCTTTCTTTCAACAACTCCATTATGTTGAGGTGTCCTAGCAATGGAGAATTGCCTTTTTATTCCATGACTGTTGCAGTAGTCCATAAATTCATTTGAAGTGAAATCTCCTCCATTATCATATCTCAAGCACTTGATTTTTGGATCCATTTCAGTTTCAACAATTTCCTTGTAGATCTTAAATTTTTCCAAAGCTTTTGACCTATTCTTGAGAAAGAAAATTGTAGTCATTCTTGTATAATAATCAAATAATAACATAAAATATTTCTCACCTTTTAAAACCTTTGTTGTAGTTGGTCCAAATAGATCAGTGTGCACAATTTCTAGTGGTCTTGTCATTGAATATTCCATTGATTTGAGCCTGGTCTTTGTTTGCTTTCCTTGTTGACAATGTTTGCATAAATTGTTGGTTGGTTTCGTGATCTAGGGCATTTCTCTAAATGCTTATCTTTTTCTAACTTTGACAACATTATCAAAATGTATGTGACCCATTCTTTTGTGCCATAGAAAACTTTCATATTCCTTTCCTAGATAGCACTTTTCATTTCCAATTTCAATTAACACATATATGTTGTTTGAAGTTCTTGCAGCTGTAGCAATCAATTTTCCTGAACCTTCTTTTCTTATATCACACTTTTGTGAATCGAAAGTAAATTTATGAACTTGGTCACACATTTGAATCACACTTAGAATATTATGTTTCATATCCTCTACTAGTAGAACAGTTTTTGCCTTTGTATTCTTCTTCCCAATTCTGATTGTGCCTTTTCCAATTATTTTAGCTGAATCATCATTTTCGAAGGAGACTAATCCATATCTTTCCTTTCTTAATGTAAGAAGCCTGTCTCTATAACCTGTCATGTGTTTTGAATAGAAACTGTCAACATACCAACCACATTTCTTCTTCTTAGCTTGTAGAGCGAGTGTGCATTCTTCATTGCTATATTGCTATTGCTTTCTTATCCATGTCCTTTTTTGAGATTCCTAACTGTGAATGTTGTTATTTTGTTGCGGTTCTCTAAAAGGGACTGCCATTCTTCAATCTTTGGCCATGTGTCCAAAGTTATTACATTTGTAACATTCTACTTCAGTGCTCAAAGATTCAAACCTGTTGTGACTTCTTCTCTGGGTTTCACTAGGCCTTCTTGGATAACCCTTTTTTTTATGAATATCAAAGTTGTTTATGTTCCTATTGTTAGCTCTGCAATTTACAACTTTATGTCCAAAATTATTACATGCATAACATAAGCAAAAAAAAATAGTTTGATACCTGGGAGTTGAAGATCTTCTGGAAGTAGGTGCTCTTATGAATCCTTCTTCTTATTGAGGCCTATCTGTCTATTGTTGATTATGAAATCTGAATCTTCTCAGTGGAGGAGTGTCCCTGTAATCTTCCTTGTATATCATCCTATCCCCTTTGATTGTTTCTGCATAGCCTTTTGGATATGTTTATTTCTTTGTTGTTTTGGAGCTTGATCCCTCTTCTCTCTGATTGTATCCAAGTTCTTCTTGATGCTTTTCCTTTTTCTTTGATCTTTTGAATGCTTTGAAGGTTGCTTCTTTTACATCTAGATTTTCTTGTTGAGTTCTCATTTCATATAATGTGAAGATTCCATGCAGTTTGTCCATGCTTATTGATTTTAGATATGATCTTTCTTCTAGTGCTGATATCTTAGGGTCAAATCTCATAGGAAGAGATCTTAGTACATTTTGAACAAATACATATTCTTTGATTTCTTCTCCCAATCCTATGATTGTATTCACTGTTTCATCGACTCGTAAGAAGTAGGCTGCAATATTATCATCTTCCTTCATCTTTAGTTGTTTGAACTGACCTCTGTAAGTTTGAATATTTTCTTCTTCGAATTTTGTATCTCCTTCATAAATATTTCAAAGATTATCCCAAATCTCTTTAGCGGATTTACAATTTACAAATTTGGTGAATACAGTTTCACTGAGACCATTCAGAAGTGCATTTGTGGCTTTGGAATTATTCTGACCGAGTTTCACTGCTTTGTCATTTGTTGGTGGAACAGCTGGTGATGTGTATCCATCTACAATTGATTGCAAAATTTCATATCCCTCTTCTTGTATATATTTCTTCATCCTTATGCTCCAAAAAAAATACTTTTGTCCATCAAACTGTGGTATTCCATTTTCATAAAAGTTGTTTCTCTCCATGATCTACCTTTCAGTGGTAAAACTAATTTCTAAAGGAACCTTCTCTGATACCAATTGTTGGATTACTGAGAGGGGGGTTGAATAATCAATAGAGAAATTATAATCCTTTTCAAACAAAAAATCCAAGTGTTATATCAATGTAGAATTATCATCCAATAATGAGCAATGAACAAATGAAAAATCATACACATACATAGTACACCAATGTTTTACATGAAAACCCAAAGTGGGAGAAAACCATGAAATGATTTTTCTTATATGTCTTGAAGAATTAAATTTTTTGGAAGCACCAACTTCCTTTGTTTTCCAGCTGCAAATCGAAGGAGGCTCCAACCCCCTAGTTTCTTAAGATATAACTTGAGGGAAGATCCAACTCTCCAATTCTCTAGATACAACTAGAAGGAGGCTAAAACCCCCTATGTTCTTCGGCTACAACCGGAAGGTGGCTACAACCACCTGTCTTTGCCCTGTACAATTGCACTGAAGTAGAAGTAGAATGATGGAACCACTGTCACACTGTCACTGTGAGATATACAGTTGTAAACATGTACCAATAAACCTGAACCATGAATCAACCATGCGTCAACCTGTACCTCAACCTATAATCAACCTGTACCATAAAAAAATGCATCCACCATGCACCAACCTATACCAAACAACCTGTAATAAACCTTAGAAAGCATCATCAAAAGAATTTATCCTCCCTTGAATTCTGACCTTCTTTTCTTCACCTTCCCTTTGAAATTCGGCTTAGATATCCTTTGGTTACCTCAGACACCTATATATATTCAATATTTTCAAGTTTGATCTAAAATGAGAGAGCCTTGCCTCTTATTTATACTCTCCAAGTAGCTTCCTTAAAAACATTTTCTAGGTCACTTTGCCCACTTTGCTTATTTTAGGGTTAACCCACTTCTAATTTCTCCATTAACTTTATTATTTAAATAATTTATTTTGTATTCACTTTGAATTATAGTACACTAATCACTTCACTTTATTATTTTCCTTCTAAAATCTCTTAAACCACTTTGACTACTTTGACCTTTTGGGGCTTCTAGATGACATATGAAGGTCCTCCAACTTCGTAAGGCCATAAATCTCAAACCGTGAGGAGTTATGTGACGTTCCACATACCACCAGAAATGGAATGACATGTACTATCAATATAGAATAGTATTACCTATATATATATCAAAATTCATAGGATTATGCATCAAATAAACTTGGGTCCATTACCTAAAACTAGGTTCTCCATCTTCTCATGGCCATAACTCTCTAACTGTGAGGAGTTATGTGACGTTCCACATACCACTGGAAATGTCATGAAAATACCTATCCATATAGGATATTTTCAATAACAAATTCACTGACATTCATCTCGTTATTCCACAAATAAGCATGGTTTCTCTAACCATACTTCTAGGATAACTCAATCTGCAAATCATCTTCCCTTGAGGGATTTCACCATAAGGGGACCAATTTGGAGTTCATCCATTTGTAATTAGTATCAACCATGACAGGAAAATAATGAGTCATCTTTAAATCAAACAAACTTGGGTTCATTACCCAAACCTTTGTGTTATCGGGCTTTGTTCAAGGGTTGACATCAATGACAACCAACCTTAATCAACAATGGTAACTTTGTGAATAACCAATAATGATTTCATTCCAAGGATCGACTTATTTTGTTCCAAGGACAATAAATATGCAATAGAACACTAACCATGATGATTGAGTTGTGTTTTATGCCTAGGACATGCAATTCGTTGAAAAATGCCAAGGCTTTGGGACCCACTGATTCCATTGCAATTGAAGAATGT